>MEHQ01001239.1:0-27393 GCA_008828725.1 Saccharina japonica
TACATACTAGTCCAACTGAAGTAAATTGTACACCTCAGAAAAGAAACATAACATGAAGGGAGCGTACTGAAAGTATAACCATGCCCCAGGCACTTCATACGTTGTTCGAGATGCGATTGGAACCGAGGGAACTGCGTACAAGAGACACAACACACGTAAAAATAAAATAAAACAAGTAAATCAACTCACAACTCACCACCAACAACGCACCAAATCAACTCAAAACTCACGTTATATACTATTAATACTCTGTAGTCCCCTCATTACAGCTGGTTATAGGTTACATACGTTGGGGCCAATGCAAGAGGAAACACTATCTCCTGTAGAACTTGTTTATATGAAGGTACAGTAAGGCAGCTCGTCAAATGTGGATTTTGTCGGCGTCTGTAAATGTCAAGCAAAGCGCGGACTCGTCTCGTCTCCCCCAATATGTGCTTTTGAAGGACTCGTCTTTTTTACACGTTAGTTACTATATAATATTAAGTATGGAACTCAACAAAAATTATGTGGCCCGCGTATTCAGAGAGTAGGCATGGAAAGTCAACTTAAACCTATGTCCACATACACCCTTCAGATCCTACACCCAGCCCCAAGCCCTATATCCAGACCCATACGATATTTGGGCGAAAACATCCGGAATCCGTTTTTTATGAGTATGATGGACTTCAAGCAGAGCTATACGTATAGTGTGCCGGCGTATGCGTGGACACACACGTGGAGAATAGGGGTAGGAGTGTGAATGCAATTGATTCGTTAATAAATGACTTGATTGAGCTGGTGTGGATAATTAATTTTGGCGTAAGAGGAACACGACATGAGACCTCATTCAAAATATTCCCCAGCGTCTGTGCTTTACAACCTACCAGGTGCTGTATATAGTAAGGCAGGCAGTGATGCGGTAAGGGCTACTACTGCTGTTCTGTGAGTGTCCAAGTTCAAACTCGCCCCCGCCCCCGCCCCCTCCTGCTGCCGCTGGTACACGCGCACCGCCCCAAAATTTTCCCCACCCCAAACAATGTATATGCCGCTACTCAGCAGTTGGGGCTCAACAACGACACTCACGGAGGCAGTGGAACGCGCACCTCTCCCCTTTACTCTCCGGCGGGGAGTTCGCGTGAAAGTGTGGCCAGTTCCTCGGGGCCAGGCGCGTCACGCACCGGCAACGAGGAGGATAAAGGAGACGAGCTCGGCACGAGGCTGAGAGCTGTGCAAGCTCTCAGCCGGGGTGCTAACCCTCGTTTTCTTGAGGACAGCCTTCCCGCGGCGGTGCGTGGCCATGTACCATATGCCTGATACCTGATATTTTACGAGATAAACTCCAACTGTACTGCCGTGTGTAGTGGTTGGGACGAGAGGAGGTCTACACCACCCCGGTCGGTGAGCCGGGTGCGCATGTCATGCCACGCCGTGTTAAGTTTGTTTGGAATGCGTGAGAAGCCTGATCTCCCGGCGATATATCTCAACATACTACAGTCGGCAGCACATAGCCACATAATAGATCACCGAACGACTGCAACATGATGCAGTCGAACTACAGACTACATACCAGTACCTGGTAAGTATGGACTGGTATACTGGAGGAAGCCGGTACTGCTGTGCGTGTCCTGCACCTTAGCATTTACGTTGTTGCGATCTTCCTCAGGTACCAGTACTGCATGATAGGTGAATTCATATTCATGTACGTAGGAGCACAGAAGCGCCAGGTGTTTTGCACACCACTTGCCACACCCATATATGACAGACGTCGTTGCACAGTTGTTGTGTGCTGTCATGAAATGCAATGCTTAGTTGTGGCAGTAGTCCTAGATTCACGTGTACTACGTGTCTGCGGGTGCTTTGATTATTTCGGCCACTGAGAACGTGTTAGGGTGAACGCCTTTCCATTCCGAGAATGGTCTGTAGGGATGTGCTGCTAGTATACTACTGCGATGAAGATTGGCGTCGTCGGCGAAACACGAGTAGCGAGTAGGACTGCTATATATATTGTATATTGCTCTCCCCCTTTTGCTAAATTAATTAATCCACACTAGCTCTAGTGGTTAATTAATTAATTTATTGTTCTTCCCCTTTTGGTAAATTAATCAATCCACACTAGCTCAAGTATTTAGTTAATTGATTTCATCTACCCCCATCCACACTACATTATATCGCGTCGTTGTTGGTGTTGGTCGTGTCAGACGTGCCGGGTGCCGTAACACCACACGAACTGTGGCATAGTAGTATTCCACACGGCCGTGCGTGTTGATTTCTACTGTACCAAGAGTACGTGTACTGGCCCAAGCTTTTCTCGTTCGGCTGTTTTGTTCTTCTCGCAGTGGTCCGTCATGGAGCACCAAACCAACCTCTCACGGGGAATGGCCCATGGAATTGGAAACCTTTGCCGGCACGTTAAATAAAGTAAATGAGGAAAGCGGTCTGCTTCGCCAGCTTCGCCATGGGCGAGACCAAACCACGTTAGACGAGATCGCGTGATCTGGTTTCGCTGACGTCAGGGAGCAATCCCTTCCCCTCACTTACTTGGTTCGCGTGTCGGCATAAGTTCAATGATATTGTCGGGTGTACCTATTACCGAGGGCCATAGTAAATAGGACTAAATATTGTAAGTAAAAATAGGGAAATATATAGGTTTTAATGTGTACCGTAGGTTCTATTTACTATGCCCCCCCGTGATAGTAGCAGGTTCCTCTGGCGCTCCATGATAGACCACCGCGAGAGGAACGATAAAGATAATCAACAAGGCCTTGGTTGTTAACGTCCGCAACGACTGCTGTGTGTGTTGACTACTACTACTATTACGGAGGACCACAGTAAACAGGGCCAAATATTGTTAGTCAAAATAGGTAAATATATAGGTTTTTGTGTGTACCGTAGGTGCTATTTACTATGCTCCCCCGTAATACTACTACTACTACTACTACTACTGGCTGTCGTATCAGAAGCACAAATTCATATGCCCCAGCTTTTGCTCGTTTCCTGCTTTTGTTCTTCTCGCAGCTGTCCATGATCGAGCTGCAGCGAAACTTCATGCGGGATTTCGGCGATAAGAACAAGAAGCTCTGCCGACACGTGCAAACCTTTAGCCTTGAAAACGATCTCCTCCGCGGCCAGCTCAACGAGAGCAACACCGAGAACAAACTCCTCCGCCGCCAGCTGAGCGACATGACGCGTAAGTATGAACATTTAGCGTCTATGCTTGAATCTTGCGTTTCTGGTTCGGCGAGCATGACCGCACAGGCGGAGGAAGCGCCGACATTTGAAGCCGTGCAAGCCAAGCTCCACGCTTTGATTTTCAGGGCGCAAGAGGCCGTCGAGTCGGTACCCCGCCACCGCGTCGAAGACGGCGCTCTTCGGTCGCGTGCACATGGCGCAAGTGTGTCATCCCAGCCGACCACGAGGGACACCTCTGCGGTGCCGTCGGTCTTGGCGTCGTCGGTCGTCCTCCAAGGTGCTGACAGTCCCGCGGCAAGGGCCTCCGCGTTTCTGGCCCAGGAAGGAACCGCGCCCACGACATCCATGACCCCACCGGTCAGCACGCCAGCTGCGCTCGGAGTGGGCACACCCGCAGAGTCGCGTGGAGAGGTCGGCACGACAATCCGGGCGGGAGGTCGTGGCAGCAGCAACGTCAGGTGAGATGCTGCACGCTGCGAATAGTGCTTGCCGCGTGATTAGCCACTGTTTTGTCGTTTAGAGAACAATGAAACCCAGGGGGAGTGGCAATTGTACATACCGTAATTCTTCGTACAAACTTCTTTGGCACCACTGATCGCTGCGGTGGTGATGAGGGCTATCAGAAGGGTGGTCTTGGTGTCGATATACCCTTGGATTGATGCTGGGTGCATTGAAGATCGACACCATCGCATACGGGGAGGGGTGATGCTATTCTTTGCACATGCTGTAACATGTTAGGGTTAGTGTCGCCGCCTTTTATTTCGTCAAAGCTAATTTTGACTTGACAGCGACAACGAGAGCTTTGTTCGACAGGTTGAGAGTACAGCAATTATCTGTGCGCGTGCAAACCTATGGCAATTAAAAAAACTTTACTTATATATTCACCGTTCGCATCAACTTATCTCCGCTTTTCGCTATCCCTCCCCGGTGCAATCTTTGTGAACGAACGCGCTGTCGCCTCAGGGAGTCCGCCGTCTCTTCTGAAAGAGGTGCTGGGAGCTCTACGCACTCGTCTCGCCAGCCCGCCGCTCGCACGCACGGAAACGTCTCCTCGTCGAGGCGCGTGGGACCTTCGACCAACCCTGCCAACCAGGCTCCCGCTCGCAGGCAAGGCATGGTGGCATCTTCGGGAGGCCGCGGAGCCTCTGCGGGACCCGCTAGCAGGCCACCCGCTCGGAGGAGGGGCGTGATCGCTGCTTCGGGCGGCGTGCGACCCTCTCCGGCTCCCGTTAACCGTGCCACCACTCGCACCAATGGCATCGTCGCCTCTTCGGGGGTTGCGGGACCTTCGGCGGGTCCGGCCAACCGACTACGCTCCCGCAGGCAGGGCATCACCGCTCCCTCCGGACGCATCGGACAGCCCACGCGCACCATCGACCAGCCCCCTACTCGCCAGAGCAAGACGAACAAGAAGACCACCGCGTGCGGTCGTGCTCTGGACTGCACGAGGGGCACCATCACCTCTCGCTCGAGGTGTGTATGCTGCACGTCAATGAGTGGCCGCGACCCCGGGTTGTTTGTGTTTCGAGCGTTGTTGAGCTAGATAACAGTGCTGTGCGAGTAGCGCCAGGGGGCAATGGTATGGTGCTTTGAAGAGTCAGGCTGGTAGTCGAGCACAAGTTTACCTTTATTTTCTCCTTGTTTCCAGACTTTTGTGTGTTTTTCTCGCTCTATCTCTACCATTCAATGGAGACATGCACGGTGTAGTTGATGCCTTGAGTTTTGCCTCATAGGGGTGGTGGCTTATTATCTGAGCTACTGACATGAGGAAATCAACATCTTACCCAAAACGTGACTTCGAATCAGTCTATTCGCGCAACCCGATCAAGGTTTGTATGCGCTGTATGCGCCAGTCCTAAACCATATATACCACAGTAGAAAAGAGTACAATAGCTAACCGGTAGTTACTCACTTCATTTTGTTGAGGAGCTCAACAGGTTATAACATTTTCACAAAAATTGCGTATCCTATAGTGGCATGAAACTGTTGTTGCTAACTAAGTTGCTAGACCACGTACAAACCGATGGCTTACAGCATAAACCAGGTATTCCCCAAACCTTGTCTTAAGTAAATGCTGTTGTAGACTTAGACGACTCTGCGACGCACGCTGCAGCTTGGTTACCGATTTCTATGGACCTACCGTACCTGCTCGCTTTGTCGCTGGCAGGCTGAGGACCGCGATTCGCACCACCGCTCCTCGGGGCATGGTCTTCTAAAGGAAGATCTCGTGTGGTATCGCCAAGGTCATGCCGGTCCGGAGAAGGGTTCGGGGGCCTCCCGGGGGGTGGTGACAGCCTTGTTGAGTGATGATGGCCGGGCTGTTTGGACGACTTCCAAGCCCTACCCGCCCAGTCGGCCTAGAGTTGAGTAGGTATTGGGTCCTGACTGTAGTTTGTAGTTGGTGGGGCTCGTGATTCGTACACCGACTGCAATTACATAGGAGTCTCATCGAGTTAATGTGAGGAGACTAACAGGTACACACAATGGTCTTCAAAGCTACAGGAATCTTGTTGGAAGGTGCTGTCGGTGGTGCAGATTCGCGATACACTGTTAAAGGTGCACGGGGATGATCGCGCTGACTGACGGGCGGTCTACTGTAGTTCAACAGCAAGACGAATACCTTAATCAGATCCAGGAAACGGTTGATGCTGAGATGTGTCCTGGTTTATGCTTGTAGAGGTTTCTGTTACATTTGGTTGTAACATATACGCACCGTACTTTTGGAGTTACGGATATCAAGGGGAACCATAGGAGTACAACACGGAGTATGCTATTGATTGATGGAGGCAAATACCTTTTTTTTTGTAATCGTCGGGCGTCCTGACTAGAGCAATGTTTCTAACACGCTTTCTCTTATTAATAACGAATACCAGAGCCGTTTTAAGTAGGTGTATACTATTATCATTTACCTGGCCTGGTCGAGGTATTTCGTTGTCTTAAACAGGAGTGATGACTTGTCGATTAATGCGTGTTGGTGCTACATTGCGCTGCAGTCTCTCAAAAGATAGAAGTCGGAGGACACCAAGCTCGTATCATATGTATAGGGCAGGATGCTACAGGGCGCTGCAGTCTCTCAAAAGACAGAAGTCAGAAGATAACAAGATCGTATAATGTATACTTCGTATACATAGGGTCGTATATATAGGGCAGGATAGCACAGCAGTGCGCTGTTGCGTTCGTGTTGGTTGGCCGATTGTTTTATGATTAATTTCCCGGGCCATATATTGTTTGGGGGTTGGGGGGGTGTGTGTTTTGTTCACTATGGATTCGATATACCAAAAGGCCAGCCATGTATGATTGCTTGTTCCTGTGTTCTTCTTTCAGTGCTCTCTTACCACGTATTGCTGTTAGTGGCCGAGGCTATACAGAGCCACCATGGCGGTGTGATGTGGGGTAGAAATTCGCTTGTGCGGTTTGATCTAGTGTCTACGGTAGGGTCGTTCGGGTTCCGATTGAAGCGTTCATATCCGTTAGGACACCTCTAAGAGTTTGACGAGAGTGGAGGGGGGTAGTTGTGCCGGTGCTGTTCCAAACTATACAACACAAGCTGTCTCATCGAGGTATAGGCAATGAATCGCAAGGTCTTGTGTGATCTGTACATCTTGCTAGCTCAAAATGGGTGTTGTGGTCTGTACATCCTGCTAGCTGTAATTTCCATGCAGAATTACCGGGGGGCGTAGTGTTGCCGTGTTAGAGTTTAAACCTGTTGGTGTTGACATGCGAGAGTAGATGCATGGGGCACAGGTAGATCCGATACGGCATTATCACAGGAGATATTCGAGATACGCCTCATGTTCCAGCTTGTTCACGTTTTGAAGGCCTGGTAGAAAAGGGAAGGAGAAACGAGTTCACCCCGTTAGGTCCGGCTCTAAGGTACCGCATATAGGGGAGGTCTAGCACATAACTTGTCGTAAGCTCTGCCCGCCATTGGAAGGCGGGCAAGTGAACGGTCGAGTTTAATGGTCAAAGCTCTGCCCCGTGGTCACTTCCTAGTCCATGGTGCATGTACCGTAGTGAATTTTCACGCACCCATCTTTTCCGTTGTAGCTTCCTTTCCCGACGACCTCGGGTAGGTGGATGAAACGGGGAACATGGGCGCCTGAAAAGACACGTAGGACTCGCATGTTTATTAATTACCATGGCGGTAGTTAACCTCCTGATGTTTGTTTATTACCATAGCGGTAATTAATCTCCGGGTGTCCACATCGTCCGTCAGACAACCGGCCTCAACGACTTTGGGTAGGCGAAGAAACGGGGGGGGGGGTCGGGTGCATGTCGGGAAAATGCCTGGAGATCGCATTCATAGGGGGTGGGGGTCGAAGAGGTGGACAGTTGCTCGCATCCAGCCTCTCGTCTGTTTATCTACAGTAGAAGGTTTCGCTTTCCTGGCGATAAGTGGTGTGTGAAGGACAAAGGGCTAGCTAGGTACAGGGACGCGGCTTAGGCGGCGGGTTCTTTTCAAGGGGGTTGCCGTCACTCGCTTGCTATAGCCTGGCAAATGAACAATTGCGAACTTAGGCATGGGGTTGGTTCTGTTCCACTTACGGTAGTGCATATTCTGGTTCTATCGGTGGTGGGAGAGCACACAGCGGCGGTTTAGTGGAGAGGCGCAAGGCACAGGGCATTTGAGGTTGGTAGAGAGGCACATGGCACAGGTTTTTTGCGTGTGTAGATAACATACTGTCTGGTGTATACGTGCATGTGTACGATATTGGTACTACTGACTGTAGATGGCTTTCCTGGTTTTATAGTATGCATGAACAGGCACAGGGGGGCATTTGTTTTGAATGTGTACCATACTGTCTGGTGTATACGTGCATGTGTACGATATCGGTACTACCGTAGATGGCTTTCCTGATTTTATAGTATGCATGAACAGGCGCAGGGGGGCGTTTGCTTTGAATGTGCATCATACTGTCTGGTTTATACTCGCATGTGTACGATATCGGTAGTTGGCTGTCCTGATTTTTATACGGTGCATTCGGTATGCATGCACAGGAGATTTAGACCAACGTAATATACGAAAGCTAAGTGGTTTGCCGATCAATACATGGCATATTAACACTTTCTACTTCTCGGTTCAAGTAAGTGTCCTTGTGGTGTATGACTGGGAACGCACTACAGTATATACTGGACTATTGCTCATGAACCAGCACGAGTGAGCAATTCAGCACAGTTTCTCGGTGCTATATTGCTTGCCTCTTCTCTTTCCTTCGCGAGCTGGAAGAGCGAAGGCACGAGGGACACACTCAACTATTGCACGCGGTATACCCAACGCCACTTGAACATTGCCAATTGATTGGAATATGCGACCACTAACTCCGTTCACATTTGCGTACCGGGGTATCAAGGAGCTCCCGTTACGCCACTCACTTGTCTCTCGTTGCCGCGTGTTAGAGTAGCAGCAATACATCTCCCAATCTACGCTGACTTAATATTTAATGGACGGTGGCAAGCAAATCGTTCAGCTGTCCTTTCGCCTTGAACCATGACCCCGTACAAACAACGAAGCCGTTCATCGAATTACGCCACCCTTTGCTTGAAAATGAATTATTTGTAGACACCAGCCGGTCATACATTTTATCAGGTGGGCACACTTACCGACCCTGCACCCACTTGGCGCCCTAATTCCCATGCGTAACTGATCCCACCCGAACCTGGACCCTCGAACCTAACTCTGGGTATACAGATGGACGCCGGTAAGACGTACCAAGCACTCTGATCCCACTCCTTTTTGTAAGCAAAAAGACGGGGAGTTCCGCCAGAACGACCACAACAAAATATGGGAGCAACACTAAACATCATATTTCCGCATCTGACCTGTGGCAGGTCCATGCCTACAAATAGTTGGGGTCGCAATACTTCAGTCCTTAAGGGCACTACTATAACACTTACTTGAGGTACAATATCCCCACCCTGATGAGCGGCCAAAAACAAGTGTATTAACGTAGAAAGTTCGGGAAAGCACCGCGTCCACGGTAAGTAGAGCACGAGCTCATGATACGGCACCCAACACTTCACTCTCACGCCTCCCACCTGTCAGGCTCAAAGCCTCCTGAAGCGTTTTGTTTTAGTTTTGATCGTCATTTTTGCTTTCTAGCTCATCTCGTAGGATATTTTTACCCTCAGCGACATTATCGACAAGCCGCGGGAAGCATGCTGCGGTAGAGGTTCACCTTTATTATTATTTTTTCTTAGGGTGGTCACATGAGGAGCTCTATAATCTCACCCAGAACTGACTTTGGGAGAAAATAAATACCATGGCCTACAGTAGGCATAAACTCGAACAATATTGCAACACAAGAATGAAAATTCTTGACAGTTTTGGGTTAAGGAGCCCCGTCATTCCGAAAACGTTTCAGCCAAAAAAAGGTATACCTTTATCGTAGAACGCGTCGTGGTCACAGGTGTCTTCCCCCTCTCCCCCCCCGGTATATGCATGCCTTCGTTTTTATCGCGCGGAGGGATGGTTCAGCATTCCCACTATTAGTCGATTTTAATCAAAGATTGCCAATTCAAGCTCTCGTGATTTCCGCTATTCCGGTTTTATGCGAGAAACGAACGTCCCTACGAAAAAAGTATGTGCAAGCTACGTGATGGTTGAGTCCACGAAATTGAGTTGAGTAGTCACGGGGACAACCCACCAAGACACCGGGGACGCTGATGTTAGAAAATAATATAGGAAAACAAATAAAAACAAAATGGAAGGGACTTTAACAATATACAAGCCACCACATTCCCAGTAAGGGCGGGGCGGGGAAGGTTATCGTCGAGAAAGGTAGACGGAAACCCATCAATTACATGCCTTATCTTATTTTTAGTTGTATGAGCGTGAACATCACACCCCCCCCGCCGCCCCCCACGAGGAAACGCGGGTATCAGCACAACCACGAACACATGATACGGAACACGTGTGGCCAACAGAAAACAGGAGGAAACGCATGTCATTGACAGAAAACTCTGCTGTGGACCGCCTTCAAACGTTGTCCGCGAGGATACCTAGAACATCGGGAAGGGGGGAGTCGGGCGTACGGAGAAATCGGAGGGAGCCATTCCCATGTTCAATGCCTGGTATGTGTTTAATGCGTTCCGCGCTTTACAGCTGGCTCCTGAAACGCCTTGGTACAGTAGTGTTTCTACGGTGCGCGCTAATCGTTTATCATGTAGACCAGAAGGGTCGCACGTTCGGGGAATAGTGAGCTGAAGAAGAGATCATACGGTGCGCCCGCTGTAGTAGATATGTTTGTTCCCCCATCGAGGCAGACCGGGGAAAATGTATGCGCGCAACATACAAATCAATAGTTGTTATTTTGTGTGCCTCGGTATGGTATCCTCTCCGAGTTTCGCCGTAGCTGTTTCGCTGGAATAGAGACGCTCGTTATGCGTACGCAAGGCCTGGAGGTGCAGAATAGATGGCCGGCTACAAAGGACAGAGAGACGCTGGACCATTGCGGGACGATAACTTCTACCGTTAACCGAAATGCCTTCATTGCCGTTGCGTTTGTCGATCGGAACACACATTATGCAGAGGATGCGGCTAAGGGGGGAATACTCAACGTTGATATCAAGGCCTATTGCACCCCCCCCGCACAGCGATGGCCATTGTTAGCATGTGTTCTGGAACGGCCAGGCACAGGGCGGACAGGGGGCTGGAATAACACGCACACCTCAGAAGTGCACCGGACGCTGTCTGTGGACTCTGCGACAACAGAGTTTTTATTACAGGTGGATCATGACTACATATATATTAGGCGTTTCGTTTATGATAAGGTATTGACTATGACGGCAGCAGGTCTCAACACGCACAAGAGCTACCACCTACGTAGGCATCATCAAGTTTTACTGTTGGCGGGGCTATACCGGTGTGGACGTTCTGAGCACTGGTACAATGACTGCCACAATATTGTGTCAGTTAACAATGTATTGGCCATTACAAATACCGAATTAATTCATGATGGGCGATTTGAACCAGTAAGTCTTCATATTTCGTCCCTGACACACACAAAAGGGCTGCATCTACGCGCTTGACGTGAGCAGTAGCGATCCCTGAGTTCACCCTTTACCCGGTCTGAACCAACACAAGGGTGACCACCTACAGTAGTTGACATCGTCAACTTCTGCCGTTGGCAGGGCTATACCGGCGTGGACGGTCTGGGCACTCACTGTCACAGTAAATACCACATGATCGTGACAGTAAGCAATTGACTATTCAACTCACCATCGTATGAACGATTCGGACCTGTACATTTTCTATTTCGCTACTATAGTGGACCAGAGGGTTGCATGCAAGCACCTGGCATCCACCATAATTACCCCTGAGCTCCTGACCCACCCCGTCTGAACCAACGTAAGCAAACTTGACCACCTAGGCATCAGAAGGTTCTGCTGTTGGCAGGGCTACATCGGTGTGGAAGATCTAGGTAGCGTTGCTTGCGGTAGTCTTCGTGTTAACGGGTTGTTGATACTTCGCGCGTTTGAGTATCGACGAATGCTACGATAGAGGTGCACCGTGATTTTTCTGAGCTCCTCACTTGAGGAGCTCCATACTAATAGTAAGTCACCCGAAAACCGATTTTGCAAGAAACCAAAAGTGCTACCCGACCAACAATCCCATGAGCTAGGTACACTATGGAATATATGGCAACACACAAAAATGAAAGTCCGACGAATTTGGGTTAAGGAGCCCGACCATTCAGAAACAAAATCTGAAAAAAGTGCTACCTCTATCGTAGCACGCGTCTAATCCAACCTTGCCAGGGCCCGTTTTGAACAACGGGTACACCTTGTAATGTCATTGAAACCACATGGGACAGTGTAGAAGCATACCCCCAGTGCACGTCTCTTATCAATTTCGCTGGCGGCAGGAAACCTGAAGCCAGAAGAGACCTGGGCTTGGGCCCCGAACAAGAGTCTGAGGCGCACTCATTATGACAACGGCTTTTGGCGGGCTCATACATACGCTGTAGTTGCGAACGCTACTGCTGTATCATTTAATGAACACTCGCAGTTGCTGCCCTGCAGCTTGATGATGGCGACGTGCATACAGTGGTGGCACCCCTTACCGTTTCCATATATTTAGTTTACACGCAGGCAGCACTGGTCGGGGGAGGGGAGGGGGGTCACAATTAACACATTAACCCAGACGTATGTGTAGGTTTGAACACTCAAAAGACGGCGTGAATAGGCTACGTATTATTATGGTATGTGTATAAAGGCCGTCCTGCTGTTTCCAAGCTTCCGACATTCGCACTATCCATAACACTAACTTCAGCACTACTCGTCCCCTTTCACTAACCCTGACGTTCCGTGCCAACCGTTCTAACCCTAACCTCAAGTCGTTTACAAGAAAGTGAATAATAAAATAAAGGCGAGCATATCGCATTGGAAACCCGGGGACTTCCTTTCTCACTGCTCAGTATAGCGTTCCGTGTATCATATAGCGGCGGAATCAGTGCGGCTATATGAAATATCCAAGCCGTATCGGAGTCTGATTGTCTCACGACGGTAAACCAACCTGGTGAACCTTTCATCTGAATGGTGGTTGACCCAAACTATTTTCGTTGCTTACGCCGAGGGTATAGTATCTAGTGATTTCTGTCGATTGATCAGGCCACATTGTACGTCTTTTAACTTCTGCACTCCTTCTTTATTTTGCTCCCGATTGCGCACCGTCATACAGATATTGGCTGAGCTAATCTTTCAAGTCAGCGGTTAGACAGCTTCGAGCATCGAGTCCTGGTTGAACGAGGGAATGCACCCTCCCCTCCCCTCCCCTCCCTCCTCCTCCTCCTCTTCCTCTTGCCCGTCCTCCTTCCCCTCCTCCCTCATCCTCCCCCCCCTCCTCCTCCTCCTTCTCCTCCTCCTTCCCCTCTTCCTTCTCTCTTGTTTCTTCTGCTCGTCATTATTATCGGCTTCCTTCTGCTTTCCCCGAGGAGCCGGTCAGAGATTCCCCCGAAGATTCCTCGGGAGCGAGCCTACCGTAGACAGGATGCTGCAACCCCCGTTGCCTCTGCCCATCTCGCTGTAAATAAGGGACTGGATTGGCCTGCAGCGGGACAGGAAGCAACAACGGGGACTGCAGCGGCTCCCTCGTGCCACCACGGCGGTCTGTGTGGGAACCCCTGGCCGCTGGATATTTCAGGGGGATGGGGTGATATGTTGGGAAAAGTGGTGCATACGCGAGAAGACGAAGCGAATCAGGTGAGCGTTTCAGGCTACACGCTCCTTCACAAGCGGCAATCGCCGTACAAAGGGTGGCCACACGGACTACTCGATGTGCTATATTGCTCTGACCCCGACACGAACATAGGAGGAGGTGGAACGGCGCTGTGGAACACGCGGGCAAGAGACAGAGCTTAACGAGTGTGGCATAGGTGCTTGTTTTAGTGTTGGCGCAACTGCAGGCAAATGTATGTATCTGATCTCCGGACCTACGGAGACAGTTTTACCCCACCGCACACTGGATGCTGTTGACATCTTCCGGTGCCCCGTCTCAAAAGGGGTGCGTGGTCAATGGTCAGATGACTAAGGCAAGCAACAAACGAGTACGCCCCCCCCCCCCCCCCCCCCCCCCCCCCCACCCCCCCCCCCCCCCCCCCCCCCCCCCCCCCCCCCCCCCCCCCCCCCCCCCCCCCCCCCCCCCCCCCCCCCCCCCCCCCCCCCCCCCCCCCCCCCCCCCTTCCCTCCCGGGGATATACGAGTGTACCAGGCAATTTTTGTTGTTGAGACGGAGGGTTCCGCAAGTGAGTGAGCATGGTTGGTCCTTTTTGATACTACTGCCGTAGAAAATAAGACGGCTACGTATTCGTTCTTGCTGTTGAGTCAGCACAGCCGCTGCTACCGTAGCCTGTCTCACATAATGCATCCATCGCGCCAATGCCTTTGTCACGCTGCTATGGTTTGCTCTCCTCGCGTCAAGATGAATGGCACGGTGGCATGATTATGGTTAGAGTAAACGCCCTGCTGGCGCTGGTTTTTCTGTGCTCTCACCTTAACTCATCGCAAGATAGTTCGTATTTCATAGTCAGTACACAGGAAGCAAGAACATCTCCAATAGTTTTTTTTTTAATGTTTTGGTTTTTCATCCCATTTATAATACTTGCCCTTCCTTTCTCTCTCTCCTATTAGTAGTTATTTTAATCCGGGATGGCATCGTAGGCCCTTCTTACCTCTTCCCCCTACGGTGAATGCCTTGCACGTTTATCTCGAGAAGGGCTATCTACTTTCTTCCCTCGGGACCGACTCTCGTCGAATTGAGCCTACCCACGCTACAACAGGCGCTCATGACAGCTGGGGTGATTTGAGAATAAAAACCCGGACCACGAGTTTTTCACCCCTAACTCGAACGCTACCGATAGCCGGGGTTGACCGCTAGACCGTCGGGGTGACGGGGTATCTTGTAGGGGAATGATAGGGTGCTTCCCGTTGTACCCTTCGTGCTAGGAAATGAAACAAGAAACGTAAGCGAACAGACGAACGGAAGACAAGTCACGGAGTAAAGCAGTGCTCTCCGTGTCACTTCGGCGGGTTCTTTCTCTCTTGATTCACTTGATTCAGCCTTTGCATTGGACAGGATGGCGTACACAACACGGTGACTTTCGAGACGGAACTATAGTCATGGTTCACGACGCATATGCTACGGTAGGAGTGCATCGTGATTTGTCTGAGGGTGGTGGTCACTCGAGGAGCTCTTTTTATACCTCACCCAAAAACTGTTTTTTTTGGAGAAAATCGAAAGTTCTACCCGATGACCAGTTCCGTGACCTGACGTATAAAACGGAAACCAGTGCAACAAAATTACGAAATTTCGACGATTTTGGGTTAAGGTGAGGAGCCCCGTCATTCCGACACATATTCGACCAAAATAAGGTACAGTACCTCTATCGCAGCACGCGTGTTACTCGTAATTTAGTTTCAGAGTATTCTGTACTGTACTGCAATATCACAATTTCTCTCGAACTATATATCATATATAATACGTTCGTGTGCGCGATAACATTCAGCAGATTCCCCGAAAACAAAGGTAAATGAGTTGCTTTACTATCCAATAGCCTATATATACCCTACACACGATACTCAATACGCTACGAGGTGGTTGTCTTTTTGCTTATTGTTTTTCTGTTGAAATATCGTCATATAGTGCTCTTGAGCACCTGTAAGTGCAATGTTTCGCGCTCCAGTATGATTTTCTCCTATTTTGCCTATCTGTGTATTGGAATCAAGAACTATACGCAGTGATATGTTACCGCGATGAGTTAACGTGATGACAGGAAAACACCAGCATGCACAGGTCAATAGTAAACCCTGCCACCCATAATCGCAGACGGGAGAGTTCGATGGGGGAGTGACGCAGGCAGTGGAACTCAATCACGTAAGCGGTGAGCCCCGGCTACAGTAGCTAGCAGCTGCTGCCTTGGTTCAACAGCAAGATCGCAACAACAGAGGGGTTTGGTTCTAAAGTTGGATCGTGCAGCCCCCACCATGCTCACTGAACTGCGCCTCCCTCCGCCTCGACAACATAACTGGACGCGCTTATCCTCGGGGGGTTATACTGCGGCAGCCTCCAGCGTGGAGAGGGGAACCGCTCTCCTGGCGCGGGTCCGAAGGTCAGATTTATTGAAGTTTTGCTTCGCGCCCGAATCAAGCACAGGCACCAAACAGCGAGCATTCATTAGGGTATGTCACTTGTGTCACTTGCGTCAGTTTTCAAGAGCGCCCCTTCACCCCCCCTACTGCTGCTGTAGCGCAAGATACTCCCCAGTTTCGATACGTGTGCGGATGAACGGGGAACATCATTCCGGCGAGGTGACGCGTGCTAGGATAGAGGTGCGCCATGTTTTTTCTGGAGCTCCTTACTTGAAGAGCTATATACCTCATCCCAAACTGATTTTGGAGGAAAGTAAAAGTGCCATCCGGTTGACAATCCCATGGCCGAAGCTAACAAGGAACAAGATTGCAACAAAATAATGACAGTTCCGCCCATTTTGGCTTAAGAAGCTCGATCATTCAGAAACCGTTTCGGCCGAAAAGTGATACATCTATCGTAGCACGCATCAGGTGGACTCCGTCGGTGTCTGTATGACAAAGCAAAGCGCGAGGCCCTCACTCTCTCATCCCCAATAGGTTATTTCGAAAACGGGCCCAAGCTCTTACTCCTCTTCCTCCCCCCCCCCCCGGCCCTGTCACGTTGATAGTCGCTCACGCACTCTCTCCCGATTGCTGTTTTTTATGTCCCGATCCCGTAGAATGGCAGCGTTACCCAGCAGCCCCCTTCCGTACAGCGAACGACACACGCGCCAGGAACGGAAACTTGAGCGCCCCCCCCCCCTACCATCTACGGAGGGCCTTCTTGGGAGTGTCCGGCCGGTTCCACGGGGTTAGATGCGTTGCGCTCGCACCCTTCCACGGGAAGCGGCTACTAATAGGAGAAGGAAGGGACGGACGACTCGACGAGCAAAAAGACGAAAATAAGGCTTGCGGCAGGAGAGATGCGGTCTTCGTTGTAACTTGAGTATGAGGGGTAAGGCTCTCCGGGCTCTGACCCAGAAGGCTAACTACAGTAGCTATGTTCTTACCGTGAAAACAAAAACAGACAATATGCGTGACCACGCAACTAAATCCAGGTATGCTTAGCATCTACCTCGTATGCGCTACGCGTGCGACCTGGTATGGATGCCACTGAGCCCGGCGGTGCTCGATCTCGTAACCTATCTTCAAAATACCAGTTGTATACAATGCAAACCGCTCTGACCGGAAAATTAAGGATTATTTGGTCTTTAAAATGAAAAACAGACGGTATTTGCTTTTCCGGCCAGAGTGGAGATACATCATTTCAATTTCCGGCAGGCCGCAGGCACAATAAAACACGTTGTATATTGTGAGACCGGGAGTGAGTGCGGATCCCACCTCTCGTCATCGCTTGCACTAGCGGCTTTCTTGAGGAGCCGACCTCGAGGCAGAACGCAGTCCATTCCAACGCAGGCTAGGGCACACGGCGGTGGAGCCAAGGCACACTCCCCTATCTACCATGTTTACGCTCCGATCCAGCTGTGGAGTGTGTGGGGGTTGTGTAGTGTTGTGTATGCCATTATTTGAGTAGTGCCATCATATTATTACGGAGACTCTGTAATCACTTGCTTATACTCTAAAACAAGTAGGCACGCGATAGCCATGCGTCCATCGCTCCCTTCTTACCTCCCCATAGTATCATCAAGCGATCGACCGGCAGCAGTGCACCACCATCATGGTAACCATGGCCCGCGACCGGAGGCTGATAGTAGGAGATGGGAGAGCCTGACTTGTGGTTGCTATTAATAGTTCATCGTTTCACTTATTTTGGGGTAGACCTTTCAATGTTCTTGTTGGCCTCTCGTGGTCCCCCTGAGAGGGCTGGGTGCGAGTCTTGATAATCACTTGTTACGCTCACGTGCGCATCCCTTGAGCTCAGCAGGACAACCGCACCACAATCGGCTACTACCCGGAGGAAATGATGGCAGCACTGTTCAGCATTCAGTGGGGTGATACTAGTATTACGGGGTGGGCTAATGTAGTAAATAGGACCTACGGTACACACAAAAACCTATGCATTCAACCATTTTTACTAACAACATTCGGTCCTATTTACTAGTATTTACTATGGTCCTCCGTAATACTACTTACTGTCTTCGAGCGGGTCCAAAGGTCAGATCAAGCATACCAAGTGTTTGGTTCGCGCCCAGAAACCACCGCACACATCTCGGTGTACAGCAGTAGTCTGAGCCTCGAGTGCGTCTGAGTCGCTTGTGCGCTTTTCTTCGAAAGCGCCAGTCTGCCCCCCCCCCTTACGGCGGGAGGCAGTGATTCCAGCGAAAGCAGGGCCACATCTTGTCGGAGGTGAGCTCGGTGGGTGCCTGTATGCCGACCAAAGCGCGCACTCACCCTCTCCGCACGATTGGTCATTTTGAAGTCAAACGCCGCAACTACAGTAAGCCCGCCCCCTGCGCTGCCGTTACTACTCCCGTTCGTGTACGCTGCCCCAAACGTTTATCCCGCAAGATGGCGATGATTCCGTTGCCCTTTGGTTCGTTGAGTTTAATGGCACCAGCAGCAGTGGCTTGAACAACCCCCGTTTCCCTCCGGGGGAGTGTTCGCGAGACGCTTTGGCCGGTTCCTCTTGGCCAGGTGCATCGCGCGCCCAGCCTTCCACCGGCAACACGGATGCGAGGAAGGATGGTGAGCAGAAGCAGCGCGAGGGGACACACGCGAGATAAAGAGGACGATGATGTGGGAGCGTTCGTTCCCAGCTTCAACCACGATGCTAGGCTTCGAGCTTTTCAAGCGCCGGGTCGGATTTCTGGCGCTGCTCGCGACTTCGAGCATTATCCTGTAGAGTTGCGGGACCTGGTGAATACATGTGCAGGCTTACAGCTGCACTACTGCTGTAGTACGGGCCTACACATATGTTCACCAGGTCCCGTAACTCCTTAGGATGGTTCTCGGAGTTGCGAGCATCGTCAGAACTCCGACCCAGAGCTTGGAAAGCTCGAAGCCTGGAGTCGTGGTTGAAGCTAGGAGCGAACGCTCCCACATTATCTTCCTCTTTAACCATGCGTGTGTCCCCTCGCGTTTTCCTTCTGCTCATAATCCTTCTTCGCATCCGTGTTGCCGGTGGAAGGCTGGGCGCGCGACGCGCCTGGCCAAGAGGACCCGGCCAAAGCGTCCCGCGAACACTCCCCCGGAGGGAAACGGGGGTTGCTCAAGCCAGCGTTGCTTGCGCCGCTAAAATCAACTGCCACGAGTAGTGGAATCATCACCATCTTGCGGGGGAGAGGCGGTTAAGGCCGTGCACACGAATGGGAGTAGGAGCGGCAGCACAGGGGAGTTGGCTTAGTTGAGACGTTTTACTTCAATTTGCCTAAATGGGCAGAGAGGGTGAGTGCACGCTTTGGTTGACATATAGACACCCACCGACCGCACCTCCGACAAGGTGCCTCGCGTTCATTGGCATCTCTGCTTTCCGTCGTAATGAGAGAGCCGACTGGCGCTTTAGAAGAAAAGCGGACAAGATACCCAGGCTACTGCTGCACACCGAGCTGTGTGCGGTGGTTTCTGGGCGCGAAACTATCAATTGGTCCGATTGATCCGACCTTTAGACCTGCTCCATTACAGCAGAATTAGTGAACCCCCACTGAACGCTGGACCTGCTGCCATCATTTCCCTCTGAGCAATAGCCGATTGCGGGGTGGTTGTCCGGGCTCAAGGAGTGAGCACAAGTGGGCGTAACAATTGATTTGTCTAAACTCGCGCCCAGCGCTCTCAGAGGTACCACAAGAGGCCAACAAGAAAATGAAAATCATTACCCATGGGTACTTGAGACAAATGGACGATTGAAGCAACTACAGTAGCAGTCAGCCTCTTATATCTCCTACCATCAGCCTCCAGTCACAGGCCATAGTTACTATGGCCGTTTGCACTGCTGCCGCTTGGTCACTTGATCGTACTATGGGGAGGTAAGAAGGGTCCAATGGGTGAATGGCTGTCACATGCCGATTCGTTCTTTAGTAGAAACAAGTTATTACAGTAGAGGGTCTCCAAAATAAAATAACGGGGACTTTTCAAATAATGCCCCGCTCCCCAGGCCGGGTCGGAGCGTAAAGGCGGTGAACAGGGGCGTGCTCTTCGGGCAATTTGAAGCACCTTGGCTCCACCGACGTGTATCCTGGCCTGCGCATGAGTGGGCTGCGTTTTGCCTCGGGATCGGTTCTTCAAGAAAGAAAGGCGTTAGTCCAAGCGACGACGAGGTACGAATCGCATTGATTCATTCCCAAAATCACATTGTTCACATGTATTACAGTATAGTATTCCTGTGCCACACCACGTGATGATTGATGATACGTAAATAATACGCACCACTCTGGCCGCAAACGTAAAGATTATTTGGTACGAAAATCCAACGGTATTTGCATTTCCGGCCAGAGTGGTTTGCACTGCTGTATATATACCTGGTATTAATAGGACGCTCCAGAACAGCAAAACATGATCATCAAGATACAAGCTTGATGTGATATGGTAGGATGGTAAAGTACGATAATAATACCAGGTACTACATCAGAAGATAGGATGAGGGTACTTTACTGTGGATAAGATGGTGTCGATACACCCTTGGATGGATGCTGAGTGCGTTGAGGCTGGACAGCATCGCATACGGAGAGGGGTGGTACTATTCAATATCGATGCTGTGGCATGTTAGGGTTGATGTCGCCACCTTTTCTTTCGTCAAGCGTAATATTGACTTGCCAGCGGCAATGCGAGCTTTGTTCGACAGGTCGAGAGTATAGCAACTGTCTGTGCGCGTGCAAACCTAGGGCCATCCAAGAAACATCACTTATATCTTCACCATTCGCATAAACGTATCTCCGCTTTTCGTTATCCCTCCCCGGTGCCATCTTTATGAACGAACACGTTGTCGCCCCAGGGAGTCCCGCCGTTCCTTCCGGAAGAGGTGTTGAGAGCTCTATGCACTCGTCTCGCGAGCCCGCCGCTCGCACGCACGGAAACGTCTCCTCGTCGAGGCGCGTGGGACCTCCGACCAACCCTGCCAACCAGGCTCCCGCTCGCAGGCAGGGCATGGTGGCATCTTCGGGAGGCCGGGGACCCTCTGCCGGACCCGCTAGCAGGCCACCCGCTCGGAAGAGGGGCGCGATCCCTGCTTCGGGCGGCGTCCGACCTTCTCCGGCTCCCGTTAACCGCGCCACCACTCGCACCAACGGCATCGTCGCCTCTTCGGGGGGTGCGGGACCTTCGACGGCTCCGGCCAACCGACTGTCCTCTCGCAGGCAGGGCATCGCCGCTCCCTCCGGAGGCATCCGACAGCCCACGCGTCGACCAGCCTCCTACTCGCCAGAGCAAGGCGAGAAAGAAGACCACCACGTGCGGTCGTGCTCTGGACTGCACGAGGGGCACCATCACCTCTCGGTCGAGGTATGTGTATGCTGCAAGTCTAAGGAGTGGCCGCGACCCCCGGGGCGAGAGGTTGTTTTGTGTGTTCAAGCGTTGTTGAGCTAGGTAACCGTGCTGTGCGAGTAGCGCCAGGGGGGGATTATCTGGTGCCTTGACGAGTCAGACGGGTAGTCGGGCGGAAGTTGTCATTTATTGTCTCCCTCTTCCCTGATGTTTTCGTGTATTGTTCTGGCTCTATCTTTATTATTCAATGGCAATATGCACGGTGCAGGTGGCGTCTTGAGTTTTGCCTCATAAGGGTGGTGGCTTATTATCTGAGCTACTCATGTAAGAATTTTAATATCTCACCCGAAACATGATTTCAAATCAGTCTGTTCGCTCAACCCGACCAAGTTTTCTATGCGCTTGTTCTATATCATCTATACTACAGCAGACAATAGTACAATAGTTAACCGGTAGTTACTCACTTTGCACTTTTGTTGAGGAGCTCAAGAGGTTATAAAATATACCTGGTAGACACAAAATGCAGCTCCTATCGTTGTTGCCACCTAAGTTGCCAGACCCCGTACAAAGCAATAGCTTATAGTCCATACCAGTATTCCCCAAATTTTGTCTCAAGCCAATGCTGCTGTAGGCTTCGACGTCTCTGCGATGCACGCTGCAGCTTGTTTACTGATTTCCACAGCCCTAACGTACCTTATCTCTTGGTCGCCGGCAGGCTGAGGAATCGCGATTTTCACCAACGCTCCTCGGGGCATGGTCTTCTAAAGGAAGACCTCGTGTGGTATCGCCAAGGTCGTGCCGGTCCGGAGAAGGGTTCAAGGGCCTCCTGGTGCTAGTGACAGCCTTGTTGGGTGATGATGGCCGTGTTGTTCGACGAGTTCCAAGCCCTAACCGTCCAGTCGGCCTAGGGTTGAGTAGGTATTGGATACTGACTGTAGTTTATAGTCAATGGGTTTCGTGGTCCGTACACCGACTGTAACTATATAGGAGGCTCAGCGAGTTCATGTGAAAGGGAAACTAACAGGAACTCACAATGGTTTCCAAAGCTACAGGCGTTTTGTTGGAAGGTGCTGTCGGTGGTGCAGATTCGCGATACACTCTTAAAGGTGCTCGGGAATGATCGCGCTAACAGACGGGCGATCTGCTGTAGTTCAACAACAAGACTACTGCCTTCATCAGACGCAGGAAACGATTGATACTGAGATGTGTCCTGGTTTATGCTTGTAGAGGTATCTGATAGATTCGGTTGTAACATATACGCACCGTACTTTTCAAGTTTCGGAGATCAAGGGGAACCACAGGAGTGCAACACGGAGTATACTACGGATTTATGGAGGTAGACACAATTTTAATTATTTTTGTATTTGTCGGGCGTCCTGATTAGAGTAATGTTCCTATTAATAACACGCTTTCTCTTATTAATAACGAATACCAGAACCGTTTTAAGAAACTGTAAATCATTTACCTGGCCTGGTCGAGGTATTTCGTTGTCTTAAACAGGAGCTTGTCGATTAATGTGTGTTGGTGGTACAGTGCGCTGCAGTCCCTCAAAATACAGAAGTCGGAGGACACCAAGCTCGTATCATATATATATAGGGCAGGATAGCACAGCAGTGCGCTGTCGCGTTCGTGTTGGTTGGCCGATTGTTTTATGATTTATTAGCCTGGCCATATATTGTTTCGGGGTGGGGGGGGGGTATGTTTTGTTTACTCTGGATGCGCCATACCAAAAGGCCAGCCATCTATGGTTGCTTGTGCCTGTGTTCTTGTTTCAGTGCTCTCTTACTGCGTGTTGCTGCTAGTGATCGAGGCTGTACAGAGGCACGATGAGGGTGTGATATAGCGGTAGAAACGCTCGTGTTCGACTCGATCTACTGTAGTGCTTACGGTAGGGTCGTTCGGCGTCACGTTTAAGCATTCTTGCTTTTTAGGACACCGATGACAGTTTGGTGAGTGGAGGATATTAGTTGTACCGGTGCTGTTGCGAACTGTACACCACAAGCTGTCTCATCGAGGTATGGACAACGCATCGCGTGGTTTTGTGTGGTCCGTACATACTGCTAGCTCAAAAGGTGAGTTGGCGTCTATACATCTTGTAGCTGCTTTAGTTTCCATGCAGAATTACCTGGGGGTGTAGAGTTGCCGTGTTAGGGTTTAAACCTGTTGGTGTTGGCATGCGAGAGTAGATGCATGGGGCACGGGTAAATCCGACAAGGCAATATCGTAGGAGAGATTCGACATACGCCTCAGGTTCCCGATGGTTCGCGTTTTGAAGGCCTGGCGGGAAAGGGAAGGAGACACGAGTTCACCCCGTAAGGTCCGGTTCTAAGGTACAGCATACAGGGGAGATCTTGCACAACACTTGTCGTAAGCTCTGCCCGCCATTGGAAGGCGGGCAAGTGGACGGTCGAGTTTAATGGTCAAGGCTTGTGCAAGGAGATCTTCCAGTCCATGGTGCATGTACCGTAGTGAACTTTCATGCACCCATCTTTTCCGTTATAGTTTCCTTTCCCGACGACCTCGGCTAGGTGGATGAAACGGGGAACATGGGTGCCTGAAAGACACATAGGACTCGGATGTTTGTTAATTACCTGGCGGTAATTAATATCCTGATGTTTGTTTATTACCATAGCGGTAATTAATCTCCGGGTGTCCACATCGTCCGTCAGACAACCGGCCTCAACGACTTTGGGTAGGCGAAGAAACGGGGGGGGGGGTCGGGTGCATGTCGGGAAAATGCCTGGAGATCGCGTTCATAGGGGGTGGGGGTCAAAAAGGTGGACAGTAGTTGCTCGCATCCCGCCTCTCGTCTGTTTATCTACGGTAGCAGGTTTCGTATTCCTGGCGATAAGGGGTGTGTGAGGGACAAAGGACTAGTTAGGTACAGAGACGCGGCTTAGGCGGTCGATTCTTTTCAAGGGAGTTGCTATCACTCTGTTGCTATAGGCTGGCAAAACAACAATTGCGAACGTAGGCATGGAGCTGGTTCTGTTCCACTCACGGTGGTGCAGGTTCTGGTTCTATCGGTGGTAAGAGAACACACCGCGGCGGCTTTGTGGAGAAACATAAGGCACAGGGTATTTTGAGGTTAGTAGAGAGGCACAAGGCACAGGGGGTGGGTTTGTTTGTGTGTAAGATACTGCCTGGTGTATACGCGCATGTGTACGATATCGGTACTAGATGGCTTTCCTGATTTTTATATTTGGTAAATGGTATACATGAACAGGCACAGGGGGGCATTTGCTTTGAATGTGTATGATACTGTCTGGTGTGTACTCGCATGTGCACGATAAAGGTAGTTGGCTGTCCTGATGTTTATACGGTGCATACGGTATGCATGAACAGGAGAGTTAGACCAACGTAATATACGAAAGCTACATGGTTTGCCGATACGTACATGGGCATATTCACAGTTTTTACGTTTCGGATAAGGTAAGTGTCATTGTGGGTAAGTAAAACTGGCAACGCACGATAGTACATACTGAACGTTTGCTTATGAATCATCACGGTTGAGCCACCCGATGGTTTCTTGGTGCTATTGCTTGCCTCACATCGCCCCCTCGCAAGCTGAAGAAGAAAGGGCATGATAGACACGCTCAACGATGGCACGTGTCATGTCTAACGCCCCCTGAACACTGACAAGCGATTGCGAGATGAGACTACTAACCCTTCCGGGTTGGCGTGCCGGGGTATCAAGCGGCTCCCGTTATGTCACTCACTTGTGTCGCATTGTCGCGTGATAGAGTAGCAGCGATGCATATCCCAACCTACCTGTGGCTTGCGATGCAATAGGCGACGGCGAGCAGATAGTTGTGCCTTAACTTCTGAACCACGTCCCCGACATACTCCAAGGCCTTCCACGTAATACGCCACCCTTTGCCGTGTTCTTGGTCCTGGACAGGAAACATTATTTGTAGACACGAGCCTGTCAGGTAATTTGCACAGGTCGACACATTTACCGACCCAGCTCCCAACTGGCACTCGGATTCCATGCGGAATTGATCCCACCCGGACCTGGACCCTCGAAACCGACCCCGGGAATATGGGATATGATTATCCGCCGGCAGGACGTACCGAGCGCTCTAATCGCACCCGACATTATCCACCCAATGTCGAGGCAACACTACAGTGGAGCGGCCACATCAAAATAGGGCGTAACACTAAGACTAGCATATCTGTGTCTGGCCTGTGGCAGACCTGCGCCTACAAATGGTTGTGGTCGTATTCCTGGGCGTATACAGACCTCAACAGCAATGACATAACACTTAGAAGTAGTACTACAGTACCCCAACCTCAACAACAGACAGGAAACCATGACAGACAAATAGGAGATTCAGGGAAGCACCGATTCCACGAATTAGAATACGAGTCGAAGACGCGGCACTCAAGCTTCACTCCCACATCTCCAACCTGCCAGGCTCGACGCCTTCTGAAGCAATGTCAAAACATAAACAATTGAGAAGCGAATGGAAAATAATATGCATTGTAAGGGACCCAGGCCGCCACCACACCCGCAACATGGTCGGGTTGGGGACACTTATCGTCGAAACAGGTACAGTAGGCGGAACACCCACCATTAAATGTCTCACTTATATCATATCGTAGAGTAGTATGAAAAATATCAGTAGTAAGATCACCAAAACTCTCCCGATAAAAAAACCCGGGGTCGGAAGATCCAGTAACACACAAAAATAGCATGCAGTCGGGGGAAGGGGGCAGTGGGGCAGGGGGGGGCGAGAAAATGTCTCGGACAGCTGGCCTCCGCAAAGCCGGCCGGGAAGGAGCGAGCAATCGACACCTTGAGCCATGCGGGTGGCACAGGGCACATACCACTCGTGGCACGGCTGTGCAATGCAATATTGTTGGCACGGGTGGGATTGAGCGCGTTGAAACCGATGTATGGTTGATTGGTTTAGTCGAACGTTATGTCCAAGTGGCGGGGAGGAGGGAATGACGTTGGTTGACGGGGGCGTCGATCGTAGTCTGAGCGGTGAGGGAGGAGCCGTTCGTCGAAGATTGAATGTTGGGTGGAGGATGGGGGGCTGGGGGGGGGGTTGGGGGTCCGTTTTACTCTGAATTAATCTCCTGTCTGTAGGTAGGTTTGAATGCCGCGGAAAGCGGAGGGGTGAGCCCCGCCTCAGCCCATGGCCCTGTGCCCGCTTTCTTGTCTTGTTCGTCCGTGATGTATCACCCCCTAATGACGTAGGGCCTGTTGCTGTGGTCGTCACTTATCGTCGATTTTCCCCTCTCAAGTCTCGAAGAGAGACCATTTACTCGGAATCAGAGGGATGTTGTTGCTACAGAGTTGCACACCCACAGTTTTGGAGAATGCCTCCGTGTACTACGTACTTGGAATTTGAGTGTGCAATTGAATATTGTATTGTGGTATATAGTGTATGTAGAAGTGCGCCTAAGGTTTTGGCGACAACTCACGTGTAGCACATTACACAAGTGTTAAGCGTGGATTTAGTTATTATGTAGAACCACTCACGTTTTTGGAAACGAACTACTGCAACGCTGCTTGTAGTTGGAATTATATTTTTGCAAAAGAAGAGCACCAATGTTGAAAACAAACACGCTCCATGGAATGAGTAGTGCGGAACAGCTTGTTCAAGTAGAACTGCACCCATCCATATGTATCCCCGAGGCCCGATAACAGACACCATCATCGTCCAAACTGCAATGACCGGTACAACGATCGAGGGGGGGGTGTACTCATGTCGTGCACGGCCGTAGTTGTATGGCCATAGACCCTCGCATCCCTACAATGCCGGGACGGAGTACGTTGGGTTTTCACCAACCAGGCAGACATTGCTTGCACCAAGATCGAAGCGCCGTGAAGTATTGGGCGAGTCGCATAGAGGGTGATCTGCATCCTGCTAAGATTCGCCTCTGAGGCGAACTTGCATATGGACGACAGTTTCAATGAGTTAATTTAATTTCTGGTGTGTTTCCTGAGACAGAAATCGGAGCACTATGTAACTGCCTCGGTGTGCCTTACCATATACACACCACGTGATACTATCATCCCCCTTGTGCGGAGCAAAGGTTATCCACCCCGCACGAATGATCTAACTCGACCGCCAGCTTTGGTGACCGCCAAAAACAAAACAAACAAAGCGGTACCCTCGTTGTCTAGCTCACGCAGTGAGATTGCGATCGAGGGGGGGGGGGGGTGTACTCATGTTGTGCACGGCCGTAGTCATATGACCATAGACCCTCGCATCCCTACAATGCCGGGACGGAGCGCGTTGGGTTTTCACCAACCAGGCAGACATTGCTTGC
>MEHQ01004302.1:0-15752 GCA_008828725.1 Saccharina japonica
GCAGTCAGTCAGTCAGTCAAGGCATTTCCATCCGTCTTGGCGGATTGTCCCCTATCCCCGCTAGTACAAACGTCTCATTATATATGTGTATAGTTTTGTGTTGTGCTGCTGGCTCCAACACACCAGCATCATGAAGGAGCAAGAAGATACGAGGATGTTGCTGTGTTCGTTGCTCGTGATATACCAGTGTACTGCTGTAGATCTGAACTCCGAACGAGAAAAAAAAACAAATGGCAAAAAACAAATGGCGGAAAAAAGTCCACAGCTGTGGACAAGAAAATACAGGTTTTCAAAAATATGGCAAGGCGCTTTAAAAACACGGGGATTTTTACTTGATGCCCCCGGGTTTTGCCGTCAAGGCATTCGCCTTGACCCCGTCCGTCAAGGGGTAAAAGTGCCGTCTCCTGACATATTTGCTGCCACCTTTTGGGGTTCTTTTTTTGTAACCAAAAATCGACTGCAGAAGCGCCTGGCGTGTGTGTATGCACAATTCGACGTGAGTGAGTCGACGGGGGAAGAAAGAGCTTAATTATTATCGCGGTAACAATGAAGGCACGTACCGACGTAGTGGGGAGGGGGGGAGAAGAGACTGCTTTGTGGCGTCGGATCTGACACCTGCGTTGCTTTACCCACAAAAAGAAATCGTGTTTTGGCCCTTTTCCTGCCACAGATCGACACCTGCAAGCACCACCGCTCTATTTTTGTTGCACGATGTTCCTCAATTCTGCTACGACGTCGTACAACTCCAGCCTCACAGCTAATCCGAAAGTGGGACCACCCTGCGATGGACTCTTTGGTGCTCTCACTACATTGTGACAGAGCGGCAGCAGTTTTCGTGGCCTCTAAGCAACGCGACAGTGTCGCTGAAAATTGAAAATGTGGTTCCAGGTCATTGGATTTGTTATTCATCATACTGCTGTGGCCAAGTTATTTTTTGGAGGTACAGCCATGTGAGCAGTACTCGTACGCTCGTACGTATGATACGAACAATCAAAAAAATTATCAACGATCGTAATATGTTTTTGTTCCAGCTCCACAACTCTAAAACACAGTGTTTTTTTAGTCCACGTTTCTTTGTTTTCGCAGGTACGTCTCAAGCCGATTGCGGCATAGGTGATGCTAATCCTCGCGTGCACCACCCTGACATACCTTCCCTGTCTGTATAGACGAGCATGCGCTCAATCTTGGGGCGATTTCGTTGAGGTTTACCACCGTGACAGTGCCCGTGAAAATTGCCTAAACTAGCGGCGCGATTGCTGGAGCTTACGTAGAGGCTGTGCAAGAATAAAACTGCATGGTCACGGTGCATCGAATTTCTCCAATCCTAGCACGAAAAAGGCCGAACCAACTACAGATCGAACTATATCGTGACTTGGTTGAACTCCTCCGGGCGTGGTGCGTCATTTGGAGGCTTCAGTGCGGAGCACGGCGCAAGTGAACGAGCGAAGACTGCTGCATGTCCCCAAGAGTTTATGAGGGGCTGGTTTTGACGAAACCCCGGTTTCAACAATAATTGACGTTATTGGCGGGAACCTCATTTTCGGCTTTTTTGTGGGCAAAGCAACACAGGTCTGAGTTACGACTACTTGCAGGGAGGAAGAAATAAAAAGAAGGGCGAAGATAGTATATGGGATAAGGGCGCCCCAAAACTGAAATGCCTGACAAACACTCCCCCCCCCCCCAGCCGTACGAAAAAACGAGTTTATCGCCATACAAGCTTCCACAGACACAAATGTGGTCAACTGCCCGTTCAGACATGCCCACCGAAGTCTACCTGCACGTTTCCGAGCATCGATTGAATCTGGGGTGGGGTATTCGGCCCTCCAACGGCTGAAGGAGAATGTTCGCGATCTAGTTCAACAGATATCGCACATCATTCTTGGGGCGGGTGTACTTCATATTAATGCATGGCCGTAGTCGCATGACCATAGACCCTCGCACCCCTACAATGCCGGGACGGAGCATGACGGGTTGTCACCGACCAGGCAGACATTACTAGCACTAAGCGCAAAGCGCCGTGAGGTGTTCGGCGAGTCGCGTGAAGGGCGAGCTGCAACCTATTAAGAACCGCTTGTGAGGCGGACTTGCATATGAATAACAGCTTCAATGAGTTAGGGAGGAGGGGAAATACTATCCATCTCCTACCCAGCGTATCGCTTGATCGTAGTGTGGCTTACCCCTGTTGGTGAAAACCCAACGTGCTCCGTCCCGGCATTGTAACGATGCGAGGATCTATGGTCATACGACTACGGCCATGCACGACATGAATACACCTTCCTCCTGGAGGACCGAATCTGAAAAAAACAGAGTGTTGGTCATGGACGTTTGTTTTTGGGCGCCCTTGTCTGGGGATGGAAAATGTGTATATATCACATGTCTACGTATGAAAGACACTTTTTTTGCGGAAAACAAAACGTTTCTCTTCGGGCCTCCGGTTTTCTCTCGCGCTATCGGCCGCAGCGCACGAAGGGGGCCCGCGTGTACACCACGGCGTAAATTCGGGTCCCGCTCAGCCTCCGTGGCGCGTGCTCTGGGCGTTCAAAGTCGCGAAACCTGGCAAATAACAACCGGAAGGCGTTCCGCCGAGCTAGCCAAGCAGGACGATGGAAACCCACACAAATAAAATGAACGTCAGCACGCAGCAGGTTTTCGCATGTTCTGTGTGGTGTACGTGTAACAGCTGGCAACTCGCCAGGCCGCCTGACCACCTCGCATCTCGAGTGTGGTCGCCTGCCCACCTCGCACCCCGGCCCTCCTCGCATGCAACAGCAGTATTTCTCTCACAACCTCTGTTCTCTGGGTTTGGCTTTCGGTAGGGAAAAGGCACAGTAATCGGGGTGGCCACTGGTTCTCGACGTATTTGATGGGTTCCAAATCATGGAGCCATATCAGTGCCATCGATGCCTGCATTTTCTGAGAACCCGATTTTACTGTAGTCTCCTCCTGCGGCTTCACCGATCGTTCAAAGCAAGTATTGGATTCGATGAGGACTCCTTCCCCAGCCGGCGGTCCAACCCATGCCTCAATATTTTCTGATATTCCTCATTGGCTACTGGACTGGGGTCAGTGGTCTCACCCGAAACACGAAGGAAAAAAAACATCCAAAGGCTTTTTCGTCCGCGACCCCGTTTTCCTTTTCTCCTTCTTATCTGCCGCCTGTTTATGACATGTACCTTGGTATATATGTATTTACGTCTTGCACGTTATGCGCAGGTAATCCTCCTGTCCTTCGAAGGCGACGACGGCGAAGCATCCAAGTTCCGAGGGGTAAGTTTTTATGCGCATCGTGTCGCCGACCCCGCGTGTTTTCGATCAGGATCGCTTTGGTGTGCTATGTTGCGTACGTCCACCTGGTGCTATTTGTCTGTTCACATGATGCAAATAAGGATACGCCGTGGGCTCTCTGCTGCTGTGCTGTGTTGTGCTGTGCTGTGCTGTGCTGCGCTGTGCTGTGCTGTGCTGCGCTGCGCTGCGCTGTGCTGTGCTGTGCTGTGCTGTGCTGTGCTGTGCTGTGCTGTGCTGTGCTGTGCTGTGCTGTGCTGTGCTGTGCTGTGCTGTGCTGTGCTGTGCTGTGCTGTGCTGTGCTGTGCTGTGCTGTGCTGTGCTGTGCTGTGCTGTGTCCTGAAGATCGCTCGCACAACAGACGGATGAGTGCTCTCTGTGTGCTTCTTGTGTAGCTACCAGTAAACTGGAAGACCACGGCGTACATCCCCTATGTTCCGTCGCCCTCCTCGTCTAACACACACGGCGTTGCCATCTTTCGAAAAACTACGCACTCCAACCTGACGCCCCCTGCCCGCCTGTCCCTCCCCCCTTCCCCGCCGCCGCCACCCCTGCTGCCGCCACCCGCCCGTCCGTTCGGCCGACCGATCGACCGATCGACCGCGCCCCGTCTCCCCCACCACCCCTCCTTACTTTTGTGTATCCTCCGCCGCCGAGGGTTCTCTGTAGTGGGTAGCGGCGGGGGTAAGCGCCGTCCAACTCATCTTTGTCCCGGCTCTGAGCGGAGCGAGCGACACCGTGGGTCGACGGGCGGTGATAGCGGGAGCGCTGGCCTTGCACGGGGCATGCGTGTTTGCTTTCGCGACGTCGCCCAGCTCGGTCGTGTGGGCGACCGCGTGCGACCTGGTGACGAGCCTCGGCATGGTGATCATCCCCCTCAGCCAGGCCATCATGATCGATATCTCCCCGTGAGTGTTGCGTGTGTATGCACCCCCCCCCCCCCCCCCCCCCCCCCCCCTATGTAAACTTCCCGAGAGTATGTACACTTCGAGTATATATATATATAAAAAAATAACCCTGTTTACATGCAACAACAGGTAACTGTGGGGTATGAACATACCTTGCAAACATCACCAGCTGTACTCATATAGACTCGGCTCTGATTCCCCTAAGTATGACGGTTCGTCCCCAAGCCCGTTGTTTCATAGACCTACATATAAATATGTACTTGAAGTAGAGAGTGGTCCGTATCATCTTTACGGGTTACTTGCGCGGTGGTTTGTTATTTTTATTTAGTGATCGAACTTTGTCAAGTGTTCCACTTTCGAAGCTGTCCCGCTTTCGAAGTTGGGAGGTAGGTATGCTTCTCAACCCCGACGCAAGGCTAGGCTTTTGCCTACAACGTATAATATGTGTACATACAAACCAGGTACTAGCTGTACATGTTATTGCTGCTGCTGCTTCTGCTGTTCCATATGATGCTGCTCCTTCGTGTACAGCGATGTATGAACAGCGATTGCCCCGCGTGAAAAATATGTGTTTCACATATTTTGTACTGCTGAGCAACCCACTCTTCATACATCGCTGTACACGAAGGAGCAGCAGCAGCAGCAACAGCAACATATGAAACAGCAAACGCAGCAGCAGCAGTAGCAGCACAGGAGTACACACATACGCACAACTACCGCTGCTACTACTGTAGTACTGGTGCTGCTGCTTCTCCTGCTGTGGGTTGCTCAGCACGCGGAATCTACTTTTTCACGCGGGGCAATTTACTTTCTCCTCGTTCAACTATAGAGTGTCAACACGCTACTACCAATCAGTTCGTACGACGTCAGACCTTTGAACTCGACTCTCGAAATAAATTCAAGCCACGTTCAACCCTCTTCGTGTTGGGTAAGACCAGCGCAAGCAAACGACGGCTTCGAAGTTATCATTTGGACTTGCTAGATGTTGCCCTCGTTGTGATATGCTCTACATCTTAACCAGAAAAAAATAACTGCGTTTTGACATCGGAGAGAGATCGGGAGATATCGAGTTTTTTAAAGGAGATAGATCAGGAGACCACACGCCTGCATGGTCGACACGAGTCACAACCTACGAGTTGCTCTTTTTCTATAGCTTACGTAGTCGTACAGCAATACGGGTATTATACACCGTGGTACATTTTTGTTGCCTACAAGTTGCCTACAAAACAAATGGAATAAAAGGCCCAAGTCAACGCCTTTCTTTGTGGCTGTCATATTCTATGATGTACGTATAAAACAGCAGTAGCACGTATAATAGCAATGTATGAGGTACTGCTGTACGTACATATTTTACCAGCAGGCGGCAGCGTGATAAAAAACAAATCGAGAGTTCGTACGTACACGTTGTTTACTTTAGTTTCCTTCTTCGTCTAACCACTTTGTCCGCACTCCTCGGTTTTAGGTGAAGATGCATCAGCCTAGTTGCTTCTGTCGTTTTTGCTGCTGTTATTGTTGTTGCTGCTGCTGTGCATTGTGTTGGTGCCCTGCTGCGGTCGAGGTAACCCGTATTTCTTGCGTCGCCCTTACTATGACCACTCTGTAGGAACGCCTTGTACTAGTATATATAATCAGAGCCCAAGATGGACCCAGTAACCACATATCCCCCCTATGTGTACTATTTACCTACCATTTTTGGTTCTGATTAGCATGCTCCCTCCTATTCGTTGTAAAACGGTTGTAACAAAATACCTGGCAACCCCTCTAGGACGCCCACGTGAGAGAGTTGTTTTTTTTGTTTCTTGACGAAAGCAAATGGCGACGACAGCATCAGCCACCACGGGGCGGCCTGGGGCTCGGCTAAGGGGTGACCGTTTTCTAAGTCTAGTCTCATGTAGTTTGCCGACCTAAAATGAGGGTGCGCACTCTTCTCCTTTTTTTTGGCCGCTAAACCTGGGTCCCCGAAAAGGTTGGGTACGTTCGATCGTGACCGGCGTTTGCTGGACGGAGCAGTCGGTACGCAGCTTAGCGATGACGACGACGATGAAGACGACGACGATGACGTTAGCCGAGCCGCGTTTCGCATCGGTCTCGTGCTGTGTTTTTCGAGCGACGACTCACCGAAGGGTGCGTCGGGGCTGGATCGAAACGAGATAATTGCGCCCCCCCGTTTACGTCACTGTGCGACTACTCATTTAGAATATTTAGCCTACTGCAGTACGAGGCCTATATGCGTGCTTTGTATGTACTACCTACCTGGTAGTATTACCAGTATCTGGTACGGTCTACTGTAGTACAGTACAGCAGTACTTCGAATACACTCGTGCGTACCCTCCGTGTGTTGAGAGTTTGCGGGTCAATTTGGACAGAGGATGATACCGGAAGATAGTGTACGCTTTTGGTCGGGCGTCATGCGGCACTTTCGTGAGTGATAAATAGGCGACATGCACGCAGGGGGTGAGGGAAGCCCCGCGCGCGCGTAGTGGTGATCAGGAGAGAGGGGGGCGGCTACGGTAGGACACAGAAGTTGGGACTATCCCGAGCGGATGAACTCCCCTTCTTTCCGCCATTGACTTGAGGCAATGTGCGCACTTCGTATAGTATCACTGTGTATTTATGTCGCTGCCTCTCTACCCTCGTTCCCCTCCCCCTCCGTCCCTTTGTCCCTTGTCCTTGCGCCATCTCGTAGAAAAAAGCGGCGCGTTGCTGTACCACTACTGCTGTGCAGTGTTGGATGTTCTCATCGCACACCGTGTCGGGCATATAGTATATAGGCCAGGTGCACTCTCCAGCAGGATGTGGGATACACTCGGCAGCGTATGATACTTGCACCCCTTGGCACAGCGGTAGGGGTACCTCGTCCTCACCCCCAACCTATCCCGCGCCCCCGCTCCCCGCCCCCCGGCCGCCCCTGCGCGCTCTTCTTCAACCCCACAAACAACATAAAAAACAAAACGTTTCCGGAGCAGCGATGGAGGTACGGGTGCGACGCACGGCCTGGGCATAGCCTTCGCCGCCTTCTCGTTAGCTACCAGCGTCGGCGACATCGTCGGGGGATCTCTCAGCGAGCACCACCGAATGGAGGCGTGTCTCCTTTGTGGGTCACTTTCCGTGGCCGCTCTCCTGTCGCTCGTGCTCTTCGGCTGGGAAGAGACCGCACCGGAGGGGGTAGCGGAAAATACAGGCGGCGGCGAAGGCGAAGGCGAAGGCGAAGGCGGCATAGAGCAGCTATTGGCAGACGCGACGGACGATAACGGAACGCGGAGGGGGGGACAAGGAGGGGGGTCGGTAGGAAGGGGCAAGAGGAAAGGGGAGAGGAGGAAGAGAAGGAGGCCAGCGCTATCGAATCCGCTCTCGATCATCAAAGTGATCTTTGGAAACAGGTGTGTTCGTTTGTCCGACGTTTCTTTTGGGTGTTGCCAGCGCTGCGCCTCTTTTGGTGGCGGTGTTGTCCTAGCATCATCCCACCGGGTGGTAGAGTACCGCGGGAACACGAGAACAGGGCAAAGGTCGAAAGACGGCTTCCAGAGAGCCATGAGTTTAGCGCTTCCCCCCGCACCCCCCCTTGCCCCAAGCGATTGTGGCTGAGGTAGAGAGGTTAGAGGCTGGTGGTTGTTCCCCGCCACGCCGACGGAAATCCGATGGATGCGCGAGAGGAGGTCGGGGCCGGAGCGAAATGGTCGAGTTTCTCGAAAGTAACGCTACAAACTAGTTGTTATGGTCGCAAACTGCAGCTCATCCAAACAACGTGCCCGGATCCCGTCATACGTCTTCATCTCCCTTGTCCTTCTCCTCCTCCTCCCCCTCTATACCCCCGTCTCCCCCTCCCCCTCCCCCCCCTCCCTCGTACTCCCCTAGAAATATGATATATTATAGAGTTGAGGTTGGCGTCGGTTGGCAACGCGCTTTAAAACACGGCACTCGTGCGTGAGTAGACTAACCAGGGGCTCGTTTTTGTTTTTTGGCGGTCACCAAAGTGGCGTCGAGTAGATCAATTTGTGCGGGGTGGAGAACCTTATGCTCCGCACAAGGGAATGGTTCGATATGGCCACGTAGTGTTTATATGGTAGGCATCGCGAGGCAGTTATAGTAAAACCATTGACGTCTCCGGAAGTGGCCACACCAAAATTAAATTAACTTCATTGAAGCTTATTCGTCCCATATGGAAGCCCGCTTCAGAGCAGGCGGTTCTTAGCAGGATGCAGACTCACCCTCACATGCGACTCGCCCAATACAGTCACGGCGCTTCGCGCTTGGTGCAAGGCTAATGTCTGCCTGCGGTTGGTTGAAAACCCAACGTTGCTCCGTCCGGCATTGTAGGGTATGCGAAGAGGGCTATGTCATATGACTACGGCCCGTGCAACGACGTGCAGTACACCCCTTCGCTCCGTCTCCTCGTCCTTGTCTTACTTCCCCTCATTCCATTCACTCCAGACTTAATCCTATCTCCTTTCTCCTCACTGGCCCCCACCCTCCTCACCTCTCCCAATCATCATCACCCCCCCTCCTCCCCTTCTTCTCTAACCCCCCTCCTCAATTTAATCGACGCAGTCATCCATATGCAAGAAGTCCGCCTCATAACCGATTATTGGTGGGCTGCAGCGCGCCCTTCATGTGACTCGCCGAACACCTCACGTTTCGCTTTGTGTTTGATGGAGGTAATGTCTGCTTGGTCGGTGAAAAACCCGACGTGCTCTGTCCTGGCATTGTAGGGATGCGAGTGTATATGGTCATGTGACTACGGCCTTGCACAACATGCGGCTTATGAGTACGCCCCACACCCCCCCCACCCCCGCCACCCCCTCTCCGCCTGCCGTCGCACTATCGTTGTTGTCTACACCGTCGCGTGCGGAACTGCGAAACCCACATAAAAAAGGGTGCTGCTGCAGGTGGCGTTTAGCTATTTCTTGTTCGTCGTGTCCCTCAACGTGTTCGCCGCCGGCTACAACTACCTCGACTTCCGCTTCCACTGGAGTCCTCTAGAGATTTCCTACTTCTTCGCCACCTTCAACGCCCTTATGGCCATCGCCGGGGGCTTGGGCATTCGCCTCATCGTTCCCAAGCGCCTCTCCGAGGAGAACGGTGCGCTGTTCGGCATTTTGATACAGGTGGGTTGAGCTGGGGTTGGCCTGGTTTGCTTCGGTTTTTGTTTTGGTCTGGGTTGGTCTTGGCTGAGCTGGGTGTGCGGTGGGCGGAGCTGGCTGTGGTTAATCTGAGCTGGTTTATGCTCGAGGTTCTTGGTTGTGGCTGGACCGAGCTGGTTATTTCGGTGGTCCGTTGGTTGTGTTTCGGCTGTGAGATGATTTTGGGGGTCGGCGGGGCTGGATATGGTCCGACTGGGCTGGTTATGCGGTGTTTGTTGGTTGTGGCTGGGCTGAACTGGTTATACGGTGTAGTTGATTACGGTTCAAGCTGAGCTGGTTATGCGGTGTTTGTTGGTTGTGGCTGGGCTGAACTGGTTATACGGTGTAGTTGATTACGGTTCAAGCTGAGCTGGTTATGCGGTGGCTGATAGCAGCGCGCCACGCATCACCTCAAGCTGTTTTTTTTTTCTTGTTGAGGAAGATGTTGCAGTAATTGATATTATGAGGGACTCTTGCTGCATTTCTTGGTTTACTCGGCGAGCGCGGTTGGAAAGGCGGGAGGGAGTGAAAAGAGGGGGGCAACGCATCTGCCTTCGTATAGTGTTTGTATAAAGAAGGCGGTACGGTAGGAGGGCGTAAATGTCGCAACACCCCAGAGGTGGTATCAAACCCTCGCCCCCTTCCCGTCCCCGCCCCTGCCCACGCGCGAGCCCACGTGGCATACAAAAAGTGCTCAACCATTTTTGACGCGAATCATCATGTTGCTGCCGCTGATTATGCTCTCGTTGCGTGTGAACCCTGCTGCTGCTGCTGCTGCTGCCTCTACTGTGCTGGCTGGGCGACCAACACCAGGGCTGCGCGTTCACCGTGTACGGTCTGTGCGTTCGCGGGTGGATGTTGTACCCCGCTCTGGCGTTTGGGGCGATCCAGAACATCACCGAGCCTTGCCTCCAGGCCATAATGGCCACGTTCGTAACGGTCGATCGCCAGGGGAGCCTACAGGTATCATGCCTGGTACTTGGTACAGGCTGTTGCATTTGTTTTCAAGTATACCTGGGACATACATATTTGGTATTTGTTGGGCTTTTTTCGACCTTAACGTTACGCTCTTTATAACTATATCGTACACCCACTTTCGTTTTTGAAAAGCGCTTGAAAGTGGAACTTGGGTCATTTTTGCGGTTGAAATACAGTAGTCTAGCGTTGACCCGTTAAACACGCATCCTGTTTATACTCGTATATACGTAGCTTGTTTGCCTCTGGCTCTGATCTAGGGCCAAGACAGCGGGCTTCGTATTACTTCTCCGGCCTGTCCCGGTTTAGCGTCTCAACTTTTTTATGCTGTGCTTCGGGCGTAAGAGTGCATATGCATTCATGCGATCCTTCCGACTTCCAACGGTTGCCTGCTCTACGCTGAGGGCTGAGGGCTGCGGGCTGGGTGATTTCGGCGGTGGTGTGATATCGAATGGTTGATTGCCTATGTTCTCTCCCCTCAGCCGTCCGCAGACCCCAGATAGACGAATGACGCGTGGTTCGCATTGTCAACATTCCGATCGATAGCGGGATAACAGGACTCGAACCTATGACCAACCATTGCTGGGGTTTTTTTTCAACGAAATATAAGTGACGTGATTAATCATAGACGACGAATGAATAGCCGCCGGGACAGCACTGCTGTTTTTTGTTTTGTAAGAAATATTGCAATTGGGGTATTGGAGGCGACACGGGGTATGCTCCCTTAAACGAGTACACAAATCCTGCACGGCTTGTAGTAGACCATCCATGCACCGCTCTCCCCCTTTGCAACTGTGCACACGTCTAGGTGACAAACACACCAAAATAATTACTTGAAATTATAATGGGCCTATTTCTGCAGTGGTAGTAATAGTTAGAGGGTGGATGCATACGTATCTATATTGGCCAGTGTCCAATCACACTACCAACCGAAGGCCGCGAACCGCTTGCCTAGAGATGAGAGAGAGATAGTGGTCCATGGCCTTGATAACGAATACATACGGAGACTATCATCACAGACATGGACTTCTATGTTCTTATAGTTTGCGTATACAGCCCCTTTCTCCACTCTGATAAAAAAAATCACCCTGGACTAGGTAGTTTGTCAACCTTCACAATTTCTTGAAACTTCTGCGTTTGCCGTCTTAACTTGTACCCAGTGTTGTGAACCGATAACCGAAAGTCGGTTTTTTCGGTCGTTTTTTTCGGTTTTTCCCGACCGAAAACCGACTTTTTTTCGGTTTTTCGCTTTGAAAAAAAAAACGAAACCGAAAAACCGACTCGGTTTTTTTCGGTCGGTTTTTTTTTTCCCCGTCCCCTAAGTCAATAACGCCTACATATCTACATGGAAACCCCGTTATGTATGGACATCTGATACGCACACAGCACCCAGCACATAGCACACAGCCCGCAGCAGCAGCAACAGCAGTCGCACAGGGCACGGGGTACAGCGGTACAGGGTACAGCAGTGCGTCGCGAGATTGCGAAGGATAGCCATGTCCGGTTCAGGCGGCAGTGCTGACTCTGACCTTGTGCCGGAGGCAGAGGCGGGTGCAGGCAAAGGGGAGGTGGAAGTGGAGAGCTCGGACGATGATACCGTGAAGGTTGTGAGCAAGCCTCTCGGTGGTCGAGTTGCAGCGTCAAAGGCGGCGGCAGGCTTCGTGACCTGCAGACAGTCGAACTGTGTTCTTTACAAGAAACACGGCTGGCTCCGCCATGTCGACAAGGATCGAGCTCTGTGCCCGACCTGCGCCATTCCTGTGCCGTGCAAAAACACTGTTGGAGGTCGGCGGGGCTGGATATGGTCCGACTGGGCTGGTTATGCGGTGTTTGTTGGTTGTGGCTGGGCTGAACTGGTTATACGGTGTAGTTGATTACGGTTCAAGCTGAGCTGGTTATGCGGTGTTTGTTGGTTGTGGCTGGGCTGAACTGGTTATACGGTGTAGTTGATTACGGTTCTGAGATGGTTATGCGGTGGCTGATAGCAGCGCGCAACGCATCACCTCACGCTGTTTTTTTTTCCTTGTCGAGGAAGATGTTGCAGTAATTGATATTATGAGGGACTCTTGCTGCATTTCTTGGTTTACTCGGCGAGCGCAGTTAGAAAGGCGGGAGGGAGTGAGAAGAGGGGGGCAACGCATCTGCTTTCGTATAGTGTTTGTATAAAGAAGGCGGTACGGTGGGAGGGCGTAAATGTCGCAACACCCCAGAGGTGGTATCAAACCGTCGCCCCCTTCCCGTCCCCGCCCCTGCCCACGCGCGAGCCCACGTGGCATGCAAAAAGCGCTCAACCATTTTTGACACGAATCATCATGTTGCTGCCGCTGATTGTACTCTCGTTGCTTGTGCACCCTGTTGTTGCCGCCTGTGCTGCTGCTGCCTCTGCTGTGCTGGCCGGGCGACCAACACCAGGGCTGCGCGTTCACCGTGTACGGTCTATGCGTTCGCGGGTGGATGTTGTACCCCGCCCTGGCGTTTGGGGCCATCCAGAACATCACCGAGCCTTGCCTCCAGGCCATCATGGCCACGTTCGTAACGGTCGATCGCCAGGGAAGCCTACAGGTATCATGCCTGGAACTTGGTACATGATATTGCGTGTTTTTTTTATGCATACCTGGTACATGTTTGGTATTTGTTGTTTTTTATTCGACTTTAGCGTTACGATCTTCATAACTGCATCGTACACCCACTTTAGTTTTTGAAAAGCGCTTGAAAGTGGAACTTGGGTCATTGTTGTGGTTGAAATACAGTAATCTAGCGTTGAACAATTAAAATACAGCAATTTAGCGTTGAACCGTTAAATACGCATCACGTTGATACTCGTATATACGTAGCTTGTTTGTTCCTGGATCTGATGTAGGACCAAGACAACGGGCCTCGTATTGCTTCTCCGGCCTGTCCCGGTTTAGTGTCTCAAAGTGTTTCTGCTGTGCTTCGGGCGTAACAGTGCACATGCATTCATGCGACCCTTCCGAGCCCCAACGGTTGCCTGCTCTACGCTGAGGGCTGAGGGCTGCGGGCTGGGTGATTTCGGCGGTGGTGTGACCTCGAATGGTTGTTTGCCTATGTTCTTTCCCCTCAGCCGTCCGCAGACCTCAGATAGACGAACGACGCGTGGTTCGCATTGTCAAAATTCCGATCGATAGCGGAATAACAGGGACTCGAACCTAAGACCAACCATTACTGCTGTGTTGTTATTTTTTGCAGCGAAATAAAAGTAACATGACTATTCATAGACGACTAATGAATAGCCGCCGGGGCAACACTGTTTTTGTGTTTTGTAATAAATATTGCACTTTGGGTATTGGAGGTGACACGTGGTATGCTCCCTTGAACGAGTACACAAATCCTGCACGGCTTGTATTAATAGTAGACCATCCCATGTACCGCTCTCCCCCTTTGCAACTGTACACACGTCTAGGTGACGAAAACACCAAAATAATTACTTGAAATTATAATTGGCCTATTTCTGCAGTGGTAGTAATAGTTAGAGGGTGGATGCATACGTATCTATATTGGCCAGTGTCCAATCACACTACCAACCGAAGGCCGCGAACCGCTTGCCTAGAGATGAGAGAGAGATAGTGGTCCGTGGCCTTGATAACGAATACATACGGAGACTATCATCACAGACATGGACTTCTATGTTCTTATAGTTTGCGTATACAGCCCCTTTCTCCACTCTGATAAAAAAAATCACCCTGGACTAGGTAGTTTGTCAACCTTCACAATTTCTTGAAACTTCTGCGTTTGCCGTCTTAACTTGTACCCAGTGTTGTGAACCGATAACCGAAAGTCGGTTTTTTCGGTCGTTTTTTTCGGTTTTTCCCGACCGAAAACCGACATTTTTTTCGGTTTTTCGGTTTGAAAAAAAAAACGAAACCGAAAAACCGACTCGGTTTTTTTCGGTCGGTTTTTTTTTTCCCCGTCCCCTAAGTCAATAACGCCTACATATCTACATGGAAACCCCGTTATGTATGGACATCTGATACGCACACAGCACCCAGCACATAGCACACAGCCCGCAGCAGCAGCAACAGCAGTCGCACAGGGCACGGGGTACAGCGGTACAGGGTACAGCAGTGCGTCGCGAGATTGCGAAGGATAGCCATGTCCGGTTCAGGCGGCAGTGCTGACTCTGACCTTGTGCCGGAGGCAGAGGCGGGTGCAGGCAAAGGGGAGGTGGAAGTGGAGAGCTCGGACGATGATACCGTGAAGGTTGTGAGCAAGCCTCTCGGTGGTCGAGTTGCAGCGTCAAAGGCGGCGGCAGGCTTCGTGACCTGCAGACAGTCGAACTGTGTTCTTTACAAGAAACACGGCTGGCTCCGCCATGTCGACAAGGATCGAGCTCTGTGCCCGACCTGCGCCATTCCTGTGCCGTGCAAAAACACTGCTGTACCTGTAGCTATTGTCGGCTGCAGATTATAAATATGCATGTCGTCCTGTACCGTGTGTGTGTGGCGCAGCAGACGCAGGTACTGCAGGAGGGCCACTTGACACCATACCGTCACATTATGCCAACACATGCGCACCGAACCCTTCGAAATGTAGACCAATTGGCTAGTTTAGTCGGGAAACCGACCGAAAAACCGACCGAAAATTTTCGGTTTCGGTTTCGGTTTTTTTCGGTTTAAAAAAAAAACCGACCGAAACCGACCGACTTTTCGGCGAGAAACCGAAAAACCGACCGAGTCCATTTTCATTTTCGGTTCACAACACTGCTTGTACCCGCTACGAACGTATATGCTGCCTTTTTTGTGTTCTTATTTTTTTTCCATTCGGCGGTGTGCTGTGGACGACGAGGGCTGGGTATCATAGCTTGGTCGGCCTTTACAATGCCTTGAAATTCTGCTTGCCGTCGTGAGTCGTAACTTGTGCTCTTGTTTCTCTACTTTTGGCGTGCTGTACTTTTACGAGAGCAGGGGGCAGTGATGAGCTTGCGCGTCATCGGCGAGGGTGTCGCTGGTCCGCTGTTCACCCAGATATTCTCGGCGGCGTCGTCGGTGGGGTTTGAGGAGGCGCCTTTCTTCGTGGCGGCGATTATCAGCGCTGTCGGCTTGACCGTGAGAGCTGTTGGTTACTCACTTGCCATGCCGTGCGTGGTAGTAGTGGTGATAATGATGATGATGATATGATGCTGATGGATGTTGATAATAATGAAGATGGCGACGAACAGGCGTTGTTGTCCCGAGACGAACCACCGCTTGGAGGGACAAAGTATACTCATGACGATGATGACGAATAGGCGTTTTTATCCCGAGGCGAACCACTGCTTGGGGTGCCATAAGTGATGGTGTTGAACCCCTTTGGATCGAGTCATTTTATGCTTATCTTCTGTATAAACTCACTTTATGGTGTTGTTTATACCACTAGCATGGCGTCGAGTGCAAACACGACATGATATAACATAACTCGCATATACACAGTCGTAGATGCCCCCCCCCCCCCCCCCCCCCCCCCCCCCCCC
>MEHQ01004302.1:24792-52004 GCA_008828725.1 Saccharina japonica
GGGGGGGGGGTTCATGCACTCAAAACGACCACTCCAAGTAACTACGCCTTGCTGCAAGGCAAGAAGAAACAGGCATTGACCTGTTATCACAATTGTGTCAGCACGATACTCGAGCATGCGCCCTACCACCCTCTGCAGCTCGTTTTACCCTCTCGCGACCCCCCCCCGTCCCCCCGTCCCTCCCCCTCTACGAAACTTCAGCATCTCGGCGATCTGCAACCTCCCAATCGGCCCGTTCGCTGGAGCTTCCAGAGAAGGTTGGGGCAACTACTTCCGCGAGCTCCACGGTAACATGCGCACGAGAAAAAGCTCAACCACCCCTCACCGTGGTGGACCTCTACCTATGAAGCGGGCAGCGGTTCGTTCGTCTCCGGCCAGGGCAAGGCGTCGACCGCCGCCCGAGCGGCGCGGGGAGTGGGGACGCCAGCAGCGGCCACCTCCAGCAGCACCGTCTTCCCGGAAAAACAACAGGAGTGGTGCCTGTCGTACCGCGAACGCCAACGACAAGCAGCAGGCAAATGGTCCTGATGGTTTGGCGGCGGCGAGAGCGAGGGCGGCGAGGCGAGCAGCGGAGGAAAGCGTCGTTTGGAGGATGGCGGTTCGCTTGCAGACTCTGTGGCAAGAGCTAAAGATTCCGGAGCCCGACCGAGCGTACGTAACGGCGACGTACCTCGGTGGGAGCGGGAGGCCGGGCGCAGTCGATGTCACGGGCACGGTCCCCGGCAGAAATACAGAAGGCATCCCGACGACGAGTGACGAGGCGCACCTTGAGCTGGTGCGACAAATACGCCTTCTTCTCGACTACAGAGCCGTCACAATCAAGGTACGTCTCCGAAAACCACACATAAGATCAACCCCACCTTTTCATCCTTTACTTTTTTTCGTGCAGCTTTGAGGTGTGGTAGTTGGGCACATCCCCCTATATGGTATAGATATCGAAAGCGCACAGGAGCGTACAAGCAAGGAGAAATAAGGCTAAGGCTACGACTAGGTGCATACCACCCGGTAGATATGTGTAAATTGCTTCAGTTGGGGAAGCGCAATACTACTGTATCGTGCGGGTAGACTGACCGTGACACCCATGCCGTACCCGCGCCTGCCACGAAAAACAAAAACGACAGGTCCTTCGCTCCGTGAGCCTGCGAGAGTCGAGACTAACCGAGGTGGAGCAAGCGCTGCAAGCTTTCCAGTGGCATCGGGGGCGCGACACGGATGCTGTTGGGCTGGTCGCTGCGTTGGCGGGCCTCCGCAGCGCCTCCCTTGGCGTAGTTCGGGCGGTGGTGGTGAGCGGTTCGCGTTCTGTTGTCGCTGCTGCTGGTGCCGCCGCTGTCGCCGCCTTGTTATATTGTCTAGGCCTATGTATAAGCCCTACCCAAACATGAAACATGCTAACTGTAAACGTGCCAATAGGGGACCGGCAACGCAAGAAAGCGCTCTATTTGTAGGAAATAGAGGTCATGCGGACCTGGATGAACTTTGAAATAGGCTGAAAACGTGTCGCACGAAATGGTAGTTGCGAGTGATAAGTCTACCACCACGACTGCATCAGTCATGTAGCAGTCTCGTCAGGTAAGAATATCATGGTGGTACCTTCGCTCGTAGCACGGTCGGATCAGGACGATAGTACACCACCGAACTCCGCTCCCAGATTGAGTCAGCGACCTCGAAGACGGAGTCGTGCGGCGCTAACAGCCAAACAAACGTTTGGCCTGTGGCGGGCCTGCTCTTTTTTTGCAGGAATGGCGGCAGAAATTATGGCAGCCGCGAGCGTTCTGCTGGCGAGGAGTCAACTACCTCGAAAAAATGTCCCGAGATACCCTCTTTTTGCGCTCTCCCGTGGGCAGAAGTTTGCTGGCCTCCGTGGGCCTGGGCGTTACGGACATGGTGAGGGATCACGTGAACGGATCTCTGGAAAAAAACGGCACTGCACTGCTCAAACCCTAGAAGGCGCTAATAGTTTCGTGTTGTTTATTCCTTCAACAACAGCACATGGTCTTTGCCGTCGTGGTATGTATCTGCCGGTACCTCTCGTCCTCAGATGTTTAGCACGAAGCACCCCCGAACACAAGGGAAAAAGAAGCAAGAAACACTTTTTTTCTCCTCGGTTCAGACCTAACACCACGGTAAGCGAAGAACCACACGGCTGTTCACCTGGGGGCAGCTAGCTTTTGATAAACTCCCCCCTGTTTTCCTGTTCACCGTTCCTGATAGCTCATCCGCCAAAATCACCCTTCTGTTTTCCGTCCCGTCATACAACGTTTCCTTTGGGCTGTAGACCTTTGTCCTGTTTCCATCCACCGACGAGTACGACGACGACGACGACGACGACGATGGCGGCGGCGGCAAAGCCCCTGGAACCGGACGCGAAGGACAAGGTGAAGAACCGGCCGGTGTTCGCGCCCCCCCTCCCATCGTTCGGTTGACACCGAAAGCGGAGCTCGCGTCAGAATACAGGGCCCGATTTTTCGAGAAATCCGTCGCAGCGGCCGCGGAGGCAGGAGGGGAAGCAGGAGGGGAGGGTGGTTTCGTGGGAGCCAGCGCAGCCGGGGAGAAAATACGCGAGGTGGACGTAGTCGTGCAAGAGGCAGCGTTGCAGCGACGTGTGGAAACTGAACGGGCACGCCTGGCGACGAAGGTGAGGGGTGTACGGCTGTAGTTGCTTCACGCTGTGAAATCGTGTTTTATAGGTTTTGGTCCGTTGCGTTGGGTCGTTTGATTATGAAGGCATGCTTAGATTTGAGGTGTTTCTTCTCGATACTTTAATCGCTCTGCCTGATTATGTAGTCGCGGGTCAAAAATGTATGATTTCGCTTGTTTTGCTGCCCAGGTAGGGGGTACTGAAGCGACCTCCCTCTCTGCTTCCCGACGACCCCAAAACGAATTATTCCACCTTATGTGGCGCACTTCACTTAAACGCTGTCCTGCCTTGCCCGATCTCGGTTTGCGAACAACAGGGATGCTTTGTGCCGCTGTTGCGGTGGCTACCTGTCGGCCAGAAAGTTCCCTGCGCGAAAACGAGACGTCCGCCGTCTCCCACCATACCACCCGCGGCTGAACCAGCACGGGAAACCAATATCGACAGCGGAAACGACGAGGGCGCTAACCAAAGTGCAGGGGTGGTACGCAGTCCCGTTTCGGCCCCCGCCGCCGACAGCACGCTGCCGACATCAGCAAACGCGTCTTCAACCGCGACAACCACGACGGCGGAAATGTCTGGGCAACACATCGCAGAACGGTCTACTGGCGCTGCGCAGGAGCTTGAGAGGTTGGCGGCGAGTGGAGAGAGCGAAGCTGTTGTGGGCGAGTTGGCGTCACTTTCACAGGGGAGTATGCCCTGCGCGCGCAACAGCATCACGAAAAGAGAAACGGCACTAACTGTCGGGGCGGTGGGAAGAGTGGTCGAGGAAGAGGAGGGGGAGGGGGAGGAGGAGGAGGAGGTGGAAGGGAGAGGGGGGGGTCTGGGGATAAGGGTGGGGAAGGGTGATGCACCACGCTCCGACAGACCAGGCCAGACGCGATTGTGCCAGGGGGACGATGGAAAACGATTGGAATCCGACAACAGTAGCCCGTCCTGTGGTGGTGATATTAAATGCGGTGAGGATAGAACAAACGCTCAATCGAGACCGGCAGACACGTTAGGGTTCCACGACTCAAACGGGAACGACAAGTTAGGCGGTGGTAGCGACGATAGTGATGGCAGGGAAAGCGATCGCGGAGGGGCACGGAGAGGCCACTCGAGAGAAGGCGACGAGCAACGCGAGGGGAGTGTGGCCCCCAGCGTTGCGTCGTACGACAACGATTTTGAGGACGACGCACAAGATAGTCCCTTGAGCCGTTCAGAAGGGGGGACGACCACCGGCAGCTGCCACGGAAGCAGCAGTAGTCCGGTCGGTGGTGTACAGGGCGCGCCATTGGCAGAAGAACTCGCAGACACAGCGCAGACAGGGGAGGGTGGGAATGCCCTTTCCGAGGGGGGAAGAGCCTCTGTAGGCGAGACGGAGCAGAGGCGGAGGCAGAAAGAGCGCGAAGGTGCAGCAGCGACGCGAATACAGAGACTGGTGCGTACCGCCCACCAGAAGGAAACCCGAGGTCGTCGCGTGGAAGCCGGTGAAGAGGAAAAGGGCGTAACCGACAAGAAAGCCTGGCTCGCCGCGTGGCGGGCGAGGCGCGAGACGCAGGTCAGACGAGCGGAGACGGATGCGGCCATCAAAATACAGAGCACCGCACGGGCAAGGCGCGCGTCGGACGAGGTGAACGAACGCCGACATCAACACGCGACAAGAATACTCAATGCCACGTTGAACCTTCAAGCCTTCGCACGTCGGTGGAAGGCCTACAGGCGCGAGGTGGGCCAAGAAGATGCGATAGTGAAAAAAGAAGCGCTAAGGCGAACAGAACCTGGCACGTCACCAGAACAGCAGAAGACGCTCGAGGGCGAGAGAGAAGAGGAGAAGAATGACCGCACCTTTTCGACGCCAAATCAGGTGGCTTTGTTGATCCAGGCAAAAGAGAGGCGACATCAGTCGCCGAAAAGCGTCACTACAAGTAGCGGAGCAGAGTCATCTGTCGGAGGCGGTCAGGAAGTTTCGAAACAACGGGAGCCTGCCAAGGATAGAAACTTCCCCGAAGAAATACAGGGCGGGTCGAGTGCTATTTCCTCGTCCTCCAAACAACCCACGTCGAAGAATTCCTATTCTTCGCTCACGAGTCCTGGTGGCCGTCGCTCCCCCTCCTCCGGATCGGAAGGGTCTTCCTTGTCGGGGTTGCTTGGCAGCCTTAACTCAAGCGTTGACGATGAGATTGTTATGTCTTCTTCGGCGGAAAGCGACGTGTCTACTGGCGACGCCAAGCACCGGATTGGCAAAGAGGAAAATCGGAGAACAGGTGGCGATCGTGAAGAAAAACGACGAGATATTAGGCTCACAGATTCGGACAAAGTGCCACCGTCGTCGTCGTTGTCATCCGGCCTTGTTGAGACCGCCGCTGCCGCTGATGACCCAACCCAGCTGCAAAGAAAAGAAGGGGTCAGCGCCGCTGAAAGAGAGGGTCAGGGCCCCCGCACAACGGCGCAAACCGGTGACGACGCTCTCCGAGCCACTACTGGTCCTCTGTCACTGTCGTTATCCCTTTCAATGGATGACAACGAAGAACCCGCTGGCGAGGAGGCTAGACAGGACAATGTTGGTGGTGGTGGACCCCCGTCCTCCATTTCAAGCGGACCCCCGATGATGCCAGGGGCCATGAATAGTAGTGCTTTGGTGGCTTTGTCCCCCGTACCAGAAGAGAGAGCGCTGTTGGCGACGGAAGCTTCTGTGTCCGAGTATGGTGGTTCGGACGACCTCAACTTCGAGCCTCTCTCCTCTAGTCGCGACAGCGAAAGCGTCGAGAACGTCGGCAAGAAGGCGGCCAAAGTCACCGCCCCGACCATCGGTGGGGCGGATGCTCCCAAACCCCAAGCGTCGGGAACGGCTGGAGCATTAAAAGGGGTACCAGACGCGCGACGAGACGAGGCGGCGGAAGAGGCAGGAGACGACTCTGATGGCTCCCTCATGTCGCTTAGTTCGTCAAGTAGTGACTCATAAGAAAAGGCGCCAGCAGTGCGTTGCCGGAGCGCGTGACTCCACCTATCTCCACTGCTGCTATTTGCTATGGCGGCAACAAAGACAGCGCGTAGACTCCGTCCTGCCCGTGTGCGGCTTGCGCGAGTATAAACCCTTAGGACGAGATGTTCTCGGGGTTTTATCTCATGAGCCATGTTAGTGTTTATCCCTTTGAATAGCTTGCTGTAGTTTCTGTGAGTTTTACCGGTGTAGGTAACGGTACATGCCGTTCTCGCTAGTCATCAGCACGGGGCGTTGAAAAACAAACAGTTTTTTACATTCCCATCTACGTTTTTACATGAATAATTTACTGCGATTCAGCAAGCGCAACCAAGCGCCCCACCGCAATGAGAAAACCGGGCAGTGCTCGTTCTCGAGGGTGCCGAATCTTCCTATTAAGACGATGCAGGGGGTACGTCGCATGCATACTGCGGGGCTCCTCCGTTCTTTGCCTGCGAACTGCACGCTGCGTGTTTGCTCGGAATGCCGGCGATCCGACGTTTTTATTGCATCACCATGTGGGTCTTGAAAGCTGACTGTCAAGGGTGACGACGCCTCCTACTCTATACACTGCACTACGCGTACGTATATGACACTCGGGTCGATGTCGGGACGTGATGCTCACCATTACTACGAAGTACGAAAGAAGGCAAATTCGAAAGGGCCGATTTTGTGTACAACTCGCACCCAACTTGTAACTCACTATTCCGGCTGCCCACCCCCAGCCCCGCACAAGCATTACTATTACTACTGTCACAGCCGGTCTTCTATGTTGCACACTCTCAAGGAGCACGTGTGCACGGCGCTCTGCTGTCACCAGGTTTTCCCACAACAAATAGACCGATTGTATCAGCGAGGGGAAATTCCAAGAAATTCGTACGATACTGAAGCTCAAGCGAGGGATAAAAGCCAAACATGTACAGCCAACGTAAAGCACCAACAGCACCAACAGCACCAACACCAGCCGCATTAGCACCGGCAGCGCCAGCACCAGCAGCAGTGCACTTGTTTCCCGAAGCTACTAGTACAAGTCTGCGGCCTTCTCCTCGACGATATCGATAATGCGGATCGACGCGTCCCCTCCTGCCACGGCCACCTTCTTGGACTGCAGGAAACAAACGGGGGAGAGCGCGGCGAGACGTTCGAACGGTCTGTTTCTGGTTGAGGCGACGCCGTCGGGGAGCGGAACACTACTATTGCAGGGTGGCATACGCGCACGCGAGCACGCAAGCACGCACGAACGCACGAACGCTTTCATCATGAATTCGTTTCGAGAGGGAGGAGGTGTACAAGTGTGGGGTCAGGCGTCGTCGTTGCAAGTGTTTCATATTTCTCCTCGAACGACGTGCCGAAAAATCGGCTGGGCGATTCGGGAGCCGTATACGTATATATATATATACGTAGGAGCAATTCGCAAGGAGTATGCCGTACATCTCTCTGCGTTGTCACTACTCCCTCCATCTGTCACGGCGGTGGTGGCAATCCTGCGTTTTGCTCTGCATCGGGCAAAGGGGACAGTCTACCCCCCCCCCCCCCCCCCCCCCCCCCCCCCCCGTATGAATTTTGCAGTTTTTGCGATGAAGCCAAGGAGGGCAGGTCTCACATCTGTCGCCGGCGAGAAGTCAAGGGTGAAGACTCCGCGAGACAACCCGGTGACCGTCCCGACCAGCTGGTTGTTCGAGGCGTGGTCGAAAATCTGGTGCATGAGCAACAATCAAAAGTATCGAAAGCAGCAACCGCACGGCCGGTATCAGCCATATTGATATATTCGACAGTCGAACGTGACAAACGACACTGACCGCCGGCTGCGGACAGAAGTGTTTCCGAGAATTACACCAACAAGAACGCTTGCACTTGTCGAATACCAAAAATATTAATCTTGACATGGGCCCCAGGCGGCCTGCAGGACAGGAAAACATGAAACCAGAAAGCAGCCGCACGGTTTCGTGAAAAAGCCTCCGCCGGTACACCCTACCGCGAGCTCAACGGGGTATTCTCTCTGTCTATTTCCTAACATGATTGTTTTTTTAAAACAAAACACAATTTTGTCACGAGCTGTCGAGGGAGAAACGAAAGAAAGCTATGTTTCCATGCCACGCCAACGCGGGTGTGTGATTTTAGCGTTTTGGCCGTCACCTTCGCCTCGTTTGCGCCGCTCCCGCCCGCCGCAATGTACCTTCCTCCGTCGGCGGCCGAGCTGAATTGCGCCGCGTAAAGGAACGTCGGTTGCGTTCTCTGTAGGTGTGGCCGGGGAATGCGAATGGAAACGGGCAGACAGACAACGCATGAGACGAGACCAGCGAAACGACCCCCTTGCACACTCCCCCCCCATCTTTCTGATTTCGAGACTTGAGACTGACGGAGAGACGGGGGGGGGCGGGGGCGGTGCACGGTCAAATGTTTACGTTTTTCGACGTTGACGTCGTTGCAGCGGCAGCCCTGGGAAACGGGTCGGTCTCGCTACGCTAGATACTTCTAATAAAAGGGCACAAATCACAAGCAACCCTCGCTGTGATAACATTCCCTGTAGGAAGGGTATGGAAGGGTAAACTTGATTAATGTAATCAAGGCCTTGAGTTTGTGTGAATTTGATTCGTTTATATTTGAGGAGACGATGTGGTGGCAGTTGAGGCTTGGGAGCCACTCGCACCCCGTTGGCGGTAGCAACGACCCAGCCGGTTGCCTCCGGGACAGACCGGTCTACACCTATTAATAGTGTAACGTGACATCGCTGTCCTAGATCGCTTTTGCATTGCGCGATGTGTTGACAGCCAGCACGGTCGCACGCTTCCCTAGTTCCGTTCTGCAACTTGTGTGTTTGCAGGTGGCGCACTTCCGTGCCTCCCGTCCGTGGCCGTGTATTGAGGCCTTGAAACGCTCGTTTTGCAGGGGTTCACCTTTTCCCGACCAATCGACTACAGCCGAGGCCAAGGTACTTGAACACGCACTTCGTTACATGGCAGGGTACCACCCCGAGCCCGCACGACCAGAACGAATATATGATCTCTGTCCACCCTCAAGCCACTTAAAAGGCGAATCGGTGGTAATAGCCATCTACACCATTTTTTTTCCCTCCGAGACAAAGATATGCGTCACCTACGGTTGTCTGTTTTGTCGCTGGGCAAGCGAGTGAGCGAACGAGCGAGCGAACGAGCGAACGAGCGAGCGAACGAGCGAGCGACTGCCGCGCTTGCCTGGGCGGTGGATCGGTTCCACGCGATAGTCTCCTTAAGCTCTCCGGTTCCGTAGTCCCATATCTCCAGAGGGTTGTTCGGCCGCCTTCAAAAATTGTGTAAGAGAACAAGCAACAGACAGGTGTTTATGCGCGTCAAAAATTCTCAGGGAAATTTTCACGGACAAGCCCACCGAGGTAAAATGCACCAGGCACAGAAATATCCCGCTGTAAGGCCTCTAGAACATACCTGGTGCAAATGCATATGTATGTATATTTACATTTTTTTCAACAAATGACCAAAACTCTTGGGTTCGAAGACAACCCTACGTCGGAGAGGAGGAAAAACACATAACACGCTACGTAGGTAACTCCGTTTGCACGCGCAGCATGCTCGGCCTTATGTCCTGTCTTGAAACTATTGTGGGATGCACTGCAGGTCTAAGCGTAGTTAATAAGAGAACCCTACCCACCAGTGCGCCTCGAGGCCCAAGCTTTTTTATGCCGACAACATCATGTTCTGCGTACGTACGCGATCTCCTCAATAGTCGCTGCCGAAATTCGAGGCGCATTCGTGAAAATTGTCAGAGACGGGCACCCACCAAGACCCCGTGAGGATCTCGTCTCCGCATATGTCCAGCGAGTCGCCGCTGAGATGGGGTCCGAATATGCTCTTCACGGAATGTCCCACCCTCATGTCCCAGAACTGTATCGTGTTATCCCATCCTCCGGTCAATAGCACCTTCGGTCGCGCAAAGAAATGACCCGTCCATTTGGTGTCCCAATCGAATGCCCCATTCGGAATTCGAACCGAATGACCGTTCGGTATCCGAACCGAATGCCCATTAGGAATCCGAATCGAGTGGCCATTCGGAATGCGAAGCGAATGCCCGATCGGAACCTTATTCGAACATGCGGCAGAGAGAGGTACAGAAAGAGGCTGAGGAGTTGAAACTAAATTGGTACGCATCATAACCGCGTTAGGAATCGAAGAATACGGAAACCAGGGGCGGGTAGGCAGGTGGGCAGGCGGGTGGACGGTGCGACGCGCAGCACAAACACATGCCTCTCGTATCGCAGAAGCTTGTAAAATGTAGTGCTTAGTCGCTTGAAGTATAGTGCTTAGTCGCTTGCCCCCTATCTGGTATATAGAAACGGGTGGATGGGAAACACGAGGGGACTCGCTCATACTGGTCAAGTGAATTATCGAACAATATAGCTCCCAGGTGTGCATATGTAAGTGGCATGTGCTCATTGCCGAAGGCCCACCTCAGGGTCGTCGGGGTGGAACTTGATGGCGAATACTCGGTTGGAGTGCCCAGCGGCCGAGCTCGAGCCGTAGCCAGAGCCCCCCTGCAGCGTGGATATCTCGTGCTTAGTTGTTTCGTCGTATATGTGCACCTACATTCCGCATCAAGCGCGAAGGAAGGTTCGGAACAGGGGAACAACGGCGTGACCGCGGTGGGGCGGACAATCCAGTCCTGGTATCAGCAGTAGACCAAACACGGACAAAAATATTTTACGCGTTGTATCGAAAGGTACTGCAGTCTATACTCTGTGCGCACAAATGGTACAGCCATGTCTCCTCACCTCTGCTGGCGAAGGGTAGACGGGACTACAGGGTATTTCAACGGACTACTTTGTCAATGCTGGGTAGTCTATTCTAGCGGAAAACCCCTTCCAATCAACAAACTATATGCTTGTGGGAGGGTTCATCCTACCGGCAATGTCCGGGGCCAACTCGTCGCCTAGCACCACAAAGCTATACCACGTTTACCTCTAGTCACCTCGCGCCACGTACTTCCTTTTGGTAGCATGGTCAAGAGCATCGGCCTAGAAAAAAAATTACCGGCGTTGGCGGAGATACCCGCCGAATCCACGCTCCATCTACGTTTGCGTACGAAAGCAGTGTACTGTCTGCTACAGCCCTAAGGCCCACCAACCTCTCGGCTACTGATCTGTCTCACCGTGTGGTTCTTCCCTGTGGCAGCGAAGACACTCCCATCTCGGCGGTAATCGAGGGCGTAGAATTGATCGTCCTCCTTGATCGTGCTGAGGCATTTCCCTGCCGCAGAAACGGAGGGATATCATACGTACAAGTATGGGGGGAGGGAAGTAAGGTTTGCATCATTTGGTGGATGAGGAGGCGGCGGGAAACCGCTCAACCCTATAGGTATTGATCCTGCAGGTTTTTGTTTAGGTGCTCGATGGAAAGTGTTTTTGTCAACATTTATATTTTGGAAATAGAGTCCTGCAGATCACATGGCTTTCGTATGGAGCTCGTATTGTATGTTTGCCTTGCAGTATCCCATCCAACAACACCAATACAGCTATAAATAAAGGTAGGGGGGAAAGGTTTGGTTCAGGTACTCGGTCAGACAAAGTTAGCCAACCAAAGCATCAGCGATAATTGTTGTCACTGCACAACTCATCCACGCATCCCATTCCGCGCGAAACCCGCTGAAGCTTGAACGCTTGGGAAGAGGGAGTCCGGCATCTTTCCACCTGAATTCGGTGCTGCGCACCTGATGTGATGTGCCAGTGGTGGATCTCTCCTGCAGCGTTACAGGACACGAGGACGTTCCGTGTCTTGCTCTGCACCGTTGACGGCCGAAACCGCATCGACGTGGTCGGCAGAGACTGTGCGCACAAAAGAGACAACGAATTGTTTACGAGAGATGCCGTTAATTATGTGTTTGCGAGAACAAAACGATGGTTGAGTTTCGATTTGGTGGCTCATCCATACGTGTACGGTAGCTCGAAGGGGGTTGAATAACATGCGTGGAACAAACAACCGCGTTCATAATCGTAGGCACCGGCCGTGAACAAGTATATGGTTCTGCAATACAGTCAACACACTATATTTGGTGATAGGGCTCTGTGATACCCATTGTCAAGGTTCGTTCTTCGCATACCAGTATGGCCGTAACATCGCCCCCGAAAGTTTGGTACCTCCCGAGCTACCTACCGCCTTACCTGAGATGAGCCGCTTTGTAAATTGTACGCCAGGCGACCGGTGGACGCGTGGAAGATGCGAATCGTCCCGTCTCCGCATCCCGCCGCCAACATACTTTGGCAGTCGCGTACGTGCCGTAGGTATTACAAGCACGGACACAAAAATCGGATTGGGCGCAAAATGGTGCAAAACAGGGAGGAGGATATTAAGCAAAGGATGGTACCGGTACGGGCTCTCTTCAGGAGCAAGATAAGTATCGGCGAAGCAATGATACGCATAAACATTATTCCAAGGAGTAGCTCAACTCTAACGGGACGGCGCTGAGATGTCTGGACGCAGAGCTACTGTACGTAGCTCTACTGTACGAATAGCACACAGGGCAGCATGGCCACGAAGCGTGCTCCCTGTTCTTGTTGTGACTACGGTATAGAGGTCGCGTTGGTAAACATGACGAATGCTTGTATATATGTATGCGTATAATGAGGCGGTCTGTAACTTGGGGGGCGTTTTAGATCCGCAACCAGAGGAGACAACCAGAGGAGACTCGAAACTCACTTCCCATCAGGTGCGAACCGCGTCGAAAACACCTCCGCCGAGTTCTCGCTGATGGTGAGGCCTGGCTGAAGCCTGGCGCCGAGCACGCGATCTCCGGCCGTTCCGCTCCCCTTGGACTCCAAGTAACTCTTCTGTGGGGCGATCAGATTGACAGCAACAGGGAAATCACTGCCGTTGGAACTGGATCCTATGTATGTGCCTTGTTTTTAAAGCACAAGTATCATACCCGGTACCTGATATGTACGTACCTGGTTCGTACACTATTAATAGCGCCTATTGACGACACTGTCGAATCGACACTATATCGTAGCTCTACGAAAATGCTTTACGTACACCCGTACGAGCGTCAGCGAACATCCTCAGATATACCATCGGTGAATGTCCTCTGTCCTTTTACGCCCTGAAGCACTTTCTTCCGGCAGCAGGTCCCCCGCAACTATTGCCAACCTACACCACTGTATACAGACCTCCTTCGCATACGTACGTACGTAGTGTCTGCCTTATCAGCAGTAGCACTCTGTAGCCACAATGAAACTCGGGAGTTGGAATGTCCATACCTGGTACTTCGTATTTCCCAAAAAGTGTGTCTCGTCTTTTCACATTGAAGTTGGTTGTTGCTATTATTCGTACGTACAGTACAGTAGTAAAAACAACAACACTGACTTGAAGGACCGATGTAATCTTGCATGTGATACGTATATGACACCTGCAGGCTCCGTGCGAAGCACATCAACAACAACCGCTTTACTCGTCGGAAGGTTGCCGGCAGATTCAGACTCAGACGTATCTACAGTAGGGCTAGACTGTAGTACGAGGTATGTACTCGTGCTGTATCTGTCCGGCACGGCGCAACGACCCACTACCCTGTGTACCTGGTAGGTACGAGTATGATACTTCAAGAAGTATGTATGTTGGTGGGTCTTGATGCAAGATCAAATCTGTACTACTGTACAAGGTACTACGAACAACCAGCCACGGCCCTTACATCCTCCCTGAGCAATACCAGGTACTATTAATATTAATAGGACTCAAATATACCTGGCTGGTAGATACGTGCGTTGTTGATGTTGCGATAACCTTACCTTCCGGTGACGATCCTGATCGGCAGGAGAGTGCGCGAGGTCGTGCAGATCGTAGTCCCCCCGCAGGCGCGAGTCGTACATTTTGTCCTCGCTCACGTCCATGTGCGGTGATCGACGCCCGTCGTCGCCTCCATCCTTGCTTTCCGACATGATGTACGGCCGTACTCTTGGAGAAAGAGGCACCCTCTGACTTCAACTGCCCGTGTACTGCTGGGCGAATCTTCGAGACAACAGAAACCAGTTGGATTGATCGATAGCGGTACGATACCTGTATTGCTGCTTCTGCTGCTGCTGCTCGCCGTTTGTCGCCTGCCCGGTATAGGATCCAAAGAGTTCAGCTACTAATAAAAAACGATACCGGTGCTAGATGTCTACTTCAACACCCGACGTCTCACAGAACGTGTCTCAGAGTTCACCCTGTCCACCCTGGACAGCTGGACTGCAGCAGCACAAGGCACAAGGCACCCGATCAACGCTCGTGTTTGAGATACGAGTGATGAGCGAATAAAAAACGAACCGACAAACGAAAGTAACGGGCTTTTACAAATGCCTCGCAGTTATGTGGAACTCTTTTTCGACCCTTTCGTAGATGATTTGGTCGGGCTGGTGTTGCGCAAATGTTATCCGTCATTTCGGTGGACTACTGCTGCTGTCCTGCACTGCTGTTCCCACGGGCCCCTCAGCCATGTCCGAGTTCAAGGGCGGAAGCATCATCAATGAGTGGGCGGTGAAGTCCTTGCGTCGGTGAGAGGGGTTACTGCTTGTGATGTTCCCAGCGAATGAGTCGTCGAACATTTTTAGAAAAATATCATCATCACTGCTTTTTGTACCTCCAGTAGTACATAGCGGCGCATATCCGAGATCAGCAGCGAGGCAGATATATCACTGCTTATACACTCGCTCTGCGGGCTCCTTGTGCGGCAGCGTGCTGTCGAGTACGGTGGAAAGGTGCACCCGTATGCTACATGCACATCGTTGGACTTGGTTTCGCCAGCAGTGCCTTGTCCTTGACGATGGCCTAGACCACGTACCCTCTGATCGCAAAATTACAAAATTACATAATTTCCCTGTTACGTCCTCTGCTACCCCGTGTACGGCAGTACGTAGTTGTTCGTTCTACGTACGAGTACTTTTATACGGCGCTGCTGCTGCAGCATATGACTGCAGACAGAAGACAGCAGCATGCCGGTAGCATATAGGCATTGCACCTGCATCCGTATGCATGAAGCGAGATGAGACATGACGGATGAAAATAGGCAAATAAGAATCAAGCAATAAACCTGTGTCCTATACGAGTATACGAGTACATTAATATGTCCGTGTCTCGTTTTTCGTTTCTTGTCGTGTATATAAACAGCCTTTTCTTCGTCGTACGTACGACGTACTCGTTTTCTACCCCCGCTTCTAAATGATGTGAACCGGTGTGTACCAAGGGTGTACTCGTAGGGCTTTAACGCTATCTGGGGCTATCACATTACTTGTACGACCTCTACGAGTATTAATACTACTGGAGGCGTGTCAGGCAGGGGAAAACGTGCGCTGTCTTAGGGCCGAGTGTTCCACACTAAAAACTCGTACTGGTATGTATAATAATATTAATTTGGTGTGAGTCAAGGCAAATGAAGAATGCAAAAAAAAAAACTTGACGCCCTTTGAATTTGAAACCCCTAATTGTAGTATTAGGGCCGAGTGTTCCACACTAAAACCTCGTACATATGTCTAATAATATTAGTTTGGTGTAAGTCAAGGCAAATGAAAAATGAAAACATAAACTTGAACTCTTCTGAGACCCCTAATTGCTACACATACGTTAGCTGTGAGTACGACCGATTTGAGTGTTTGAAGCTCAACCTTCCAAGCCGCGTGATATATTGGTACTACGTATCAATAGTACTGTAATATAAATATTAATAGTGGTACGCCGAGCTATGCCAGGGCGGGGCCCCGATATGACAGCGGACAAAAACAAACACCAAAAGAGGAACAGGGCCACCATCCACACCCTTTTGTTGCGTGATCCAGCGATCCCCAGGTACGTCATGGACACACTATGCCGGCATCCACGCGGAGCGCTTGTAGCGAACCAACAAAAAAAAACAAAAACAAGAACAAAAAAAATATCTGCCACCCCGGGGATAGATCGTGGCGGCCCCAGGAGGGTGCCTTCCCCCGCCCCCCGCTCCTTCCCCCGCCCCCCGCTCCTTCCCCCGCCCCCCGCTCGCCGAGATAGGCGTTGGCGCACGTTCTTTCGGCAGGGTCGCCGAGGGCTGATGTGTGGGGCTGGTGCGGGGGGTTGGTGCCGAGGGGGGTCGGGTGGCGCACGGGAGCAGTCGCTGTTCCGCTGGATATGTTGTACCCCAATTATTTTTAAAGATCCAAATGATGTCGACGACGACGACTACCGAAGCGTATTAAACACGTAACAATATGTACCAGGTAAGGATTACACGTCAGGCAGCGTCAGGCCAACATAATTACCTATACGAAGGCACGAGTAAAAAATACGTCGGTGCAACCATCTGCAACAGCAGTACGGGTTTATCTGTATATACAGCAGTAGGATCATGGTGCTGCGTGCCCGTGCCGTACGACTGGCTCCTTGTTGTCTTGTGAACCCGAACACCATACTGGTATGATAGGTTATCATGTTATCATGCCGCAACCACGCTGTGGCTGTTACTATTATACTATACTGCTGTAACCGTCGCTCGCTGTTGATCGTCAAGTTTTCCATTCTATACTATAATCAAGTTAATCAAGCCCCCCAAGAGGATTAAAAGGCATTTTTTTGCCGTTTCTCAAGGGGTGAAAGTGCTCTCTCCTGGCAAGTTTACCGGTAACCTCTATGTATATGCGAAGGATCCCCGCTACGTATGACAACGTGTCCGGGCTCATCGTCCAGCGATATGGGGCTGTTGCCTATTGAACGATTTTTTGGGCCACGCATATATTAAAAAATTAAAAAAAACAACAGCTGTGAGCTCGAGGATTTCGTCGAAGCTCATCTTTGCTTCGTAGCTGAGTGTAATACTTCGATCGCGCGTACTTACGGATTTTATATGTCCTCATGTAGGATGTACATCCCGTATGAGGGGGACACAATCTGAGGCTGTAGAATTCAGGGAGTGTGTGTCTATTTGTGGGGGAAGAAATAATTTAAATTAAATTAAAATTAAAATTAAACAGTCTGAAATGAACGTACCAGGTATAATACTATTATACTGTTCCGACGAGTTTACGTGATAGAGTGGTTCTACTATTTGTAGCCATATATGGTATATAAGAAGAGGTGTGTGAGGACAGGTTATGGAGTACTGGTAAAACTTAAAAGCACCTGGATGATTTTTTTTTTTTTTAGTGATTTGGGTTTTAATAGTGTGCATTATTTATTTGTACCTATAAGGTATATTTAGTGGCAATTAGTAGGAACAACAACAACATTTTATCCTTTATAACTGTTAAAGGGGCGGGGGGGGAGACACATACAGACAAGGGTGTGAACCAATCAACCATGTTGACATATATCAAGTGGGATCAAAGGCCCAACCCAACCGCTACGATATACTTAGAACCCGAACCCTGACAACCCCAAGAACATGATTCGTAGGTACCCAAAACGGCTCAAAACTGGCCAGAAAAGCGGCTGCGCCGCTTTCGTACCGACCGTGTTTTCTTTTCGCAAAGAGCGGTCGTCATCATTTATAATTTCGTCCGCACTCTGCGTAATTTCTGAAATCGGAATGTGGGTTATCTGTCTCCTTGACTGGAGCTGGGAGTCAGTTAACTACTATTAATAATATGCGTTCACACCGGAAGACAAGAATGCCACAAGACCAACAGAACAACAACGCCGCGTACGAAACATACTACGTACGTACACTGGGTACATAGCCGGCGGGTAGATTGTTGGCACGGTTCTGAAGTTTGTGTTGGCTTTCACCGCGAGCTAAACAACAATCAATATGATCGTAACTTGAAGTATGTGTTCGTGCTGATGTATGGTATCCCCTGCGCGCCCCGCTCCCCACTCTCAACCGACGGGCATTACACGCATCATGTTACACAACACCCAAGACCCCAACATATCCAACACTCAACACCCAGGACAGGGCACGCCGCGTAACATCACAACAACTACAACACACAGCACACAATACACTGCACCCCAATACACACAAAACAATGCCTCAACACCCAACACAGCACACAACACCCAGCACTCAGCACACAACATAGCGTCACAACACCAACTGAACACAGCACACAATACACTACCATACACCCCAATACACATAACACAATGCCCAGCACCCCAATACAGCACAGAGCCCCCAACACATACCAGTACCCAATACCCCAACACCCAAAAACAACACGCGCAATACATACCCAACACACAACACAAAACATACAACCTTAAACAACACCCAACACATTGCCCAACACCCAACACATTTCCCAACACCCAATACATTTCCCAACACCCAACACACAACCCGTCCAACACCCTACACCCCCAACACACCCAACACCCACCACACCCAACACGCAATACCCCGACACCCAACAGCACCCAACACAGCAGTCCTAGAGCCTGTCTTGTGATCCCGGACTTGCTGCCCATGAGCCGATGTGCGAGTAACAACAACAATGGCAATAACGACAGCCACCACCCCAACACGCCCGCAGGTACAAGTACAACGGTTCCGACCAATCCCTCCTGTACAAGCACGTCCTCAGCCCGCTGGCGGAGCGATGCCTCGTGCTCCTGCCGTCCTGGATGGCGCCGAACCTGGTCACGACGATCGGGCTGGCCTTCACCACGGCCTCGTACCTGCTCATGTACGTCACGGCGCCGAGGATGAACAGCGCCGACACCCCGGCATGGGTGTTCCCGACGTGCGCCCTCGGCCTGTTCGTGTACCAGACGCTCGACAACATGGACGGGAAGCAGGCGAGTGGCGTTTTGGGAGTACGCACAGAACGTAGTAAATACTACCGCCAGTTCCAGAAGACAACAGCATTCATTTCGCGTGTATGATACACGTATTGTAACGTCTACAGCAGTAGTCTTGAACTACAGCTTCGTATAATAGTACGTAAATACTGGTATGTACATAACTGCAACAGCACTTCGCATATGGTAAAAGTCTACGTACAGCGGGTAGTCGTGATATCAACCGACAGCATTTTTCTTTTGGTGAAGTCTAACAGCAGTAGTACTATTAATAGTAGTCAGTTGGCTTGAACATGCTCTAATTTCAACAACCTTAACATACTGACTGCTGTCGAGTCTTGAACAGCAAACAGGAGTATTGCCAGTAGATCCCAGGTTGTACAGCAGTAAATACGACGATTGCGGTCTCCTCAACAGCCTTTTGGCCGAAAAACCCTCTGGGTTCTGGGGCTCTGGGACTTGAGAAGGAAACAAATGTGGACTAGGGTTGTAACCCGGCTGGGCGAAAACCGGGTACCCGGTGGCGGGTACCCGGCCCGGCCGGGACCGGAACCGGACCGGTCCAAGTCTGCGACCCGCGGGTATCTGTGCCCCGGGTACCCGGGTACCCGGTTCTACGATATACGGAGCCCCTCAAAACGTACGGAGCCCCTGAAAACTTGCTGCGCACAGCGCACAGCGCTAGGGTTGCACCCCGTCTGACTGAGAACCGGGTACCCGGTGGCGGGTACCCGGAACCGTCGGAACCGGAATCGGACCGGAAAAAATAAATTTACCCCGGGTATTTGGAGAGGCAACCTTCTGCCTTCCATCTTCTTTCTTTGGCATGCTTAATCGAGAGAATAGACGAAATGCAGTCAATTCCCTCCCACCGTCCGCCTTACCACGCCGCCTGCGGACCGTTCAGGCCCGCTGAAACGCTAAAAGGGGAGAAAATAGTGCAAGTCTTGCTCTCCCACCTACCTCCTTACCACGTCGTTTGAGTACCTTTCCGCTTTCAGGCCGGTAAAAGCAAGCGGGGGGGGTAAATACGGTATGATACCCCGGGTACCCGGGTACCCGGGTCCCCGGGTCCTCCGACCCGCCGGGTACCCGATCCGGGCCAGTCTGAACCCCTCAAAACCGGGCCGGGTACCCGGTCCAGAATTCTGAGGCCGGGTTACAACTCTAATGTGGACTAAAAACGACGCTAATTATTTACGGGGGACCGACCATAGTAGATAGGACAAAATATTGTTACCAAAAGCAGGTAAATATATATATAGTAATTGTGTATACCGTAGGTCCTATTTACTATAGTCCTCCGTGATAGAGCATCGGCCACACCAAGAAGAAGCCCGGAGCTTCTGGGGTATATAGGAGATGTGTCCGAAATATGTACCACACACAGCTTGCAAAGACGAGTTTCGACAAAATCCTCGAATCTCACAGCTGTTGTTTTATTTTGTTTTTTAATTCTTAATTGTCAAAAATGAGTATGTATACAACGGAAGGAGGTGTACCACATTGCGTGCGATATTGATTGGGCGATACTCGACGTTTGTACTGCTGTATTGCACGCTCTTCCAGTTACGGGGAGCTACGGTAGGTAGGAATATGTAACCCACCATGGGCCCGAAGTCGTGTATCCCCGTGTGTTTCCATGCCCTATTTTAATAGTTGGTTATGGTTTTACTATATTGCCCCCCGTACGGATAAGTAAAAAGTTGATAACGACCGCATCTTGTCGTTTTCTGGGTGGCTACGTTCTAGAGTATACTACAGCAGAGCACCCGGCGGGAAAGATGTCGGGAGACATGTCAATCGAGCAAGGTAAAACATGCGCTGTCAAGGGTGTAGGGCCGAAGTGTTCCACACTAACACCTAGTAGTTTAGTGTCAGTCACGGCATGTCAAGGCAAAGCTGCTGTCTGTCAAGGGTTGAAAGACCTGCCTCCCGGCATATTTGCCCGGCGGGCCCCAAACACAGGTGAATGGTTGTTGTTTCCATGTCAAGCCTCAAAAGCCCCGAAGGGGCTCCGGAGAACCTGCACGTACGTGCGAGTCTAACGAATCTGCACGTACATTCAATACGGTTATATGTATAGCAGGAGTTGTTGTAGATATGTATGGCCTACATGGGTACCAAATGGGATCGAGGTGCCAGGTGGGCCTCCGGCGGCTCCTGCGGAGGGCTGATTATATTTCTGCACCTTGGTGGGTGGGAGCAGGGTGCCAAATGGGATCAGATCCGGGTGGGATCAGGTCCGGGTGGGAGCAAGGGTAAAGATGGGTGCAAAAGTACGTGCAGACCTAACAGACCACAGCACGTACGTGCAATTATACGGCTGGTGGTTATGGTGTGGTTTTCCGGGAGGCATAGGAAATAGGACCAAATATCGCTAGTAAAAATTGGGAATTATATTGGTTTTTGTGTTTGCCGTAGGTCCCCTATGTACTACATTAGCCCACCCCGTAATAGAGAAGTAACAGGTAAGGTTGTGGACTGCTGTGAATCGCAGCCGATGCGTCCGACTCAATCGTACAGACTGTACGATTCAACCTACTACTGCTGTGCGTCAGAAGCGCTAATAGGGAGACGGTGTTTTTTTGCCGGTTTCTTTCGTAGTATACAGCAGTAGTGGTGGTCCCTATATAGTGCGGGTATGCGCCAGCCAACATAAACAATACCGGCACTATGGCGGCAACCGGCACTAACTACTCCGCACACTGCCACACTGGTCAGCAGTCCCATCTGTGCCAAGCGACTCCACAGGCACTACGTATAGCGGGCAACCGACACTAAAGAGGGGCCACTCGTACTGTGTAGCGTCTTTCACCGGCTGTATTGGCCCCCTCGCCAACCTGGGGGGGGGGGGCGGGGTGATTGGGTTCGACTTCGCTCGAAATCCAAGCCAGTCGATTTATGGAAAAGTGTCGATTGATTGGGTTCACCGACATCGATTTTATATTTCGATCGAAGTTGCGGTCCGATTAACAAGCTTTCCTACTTAACGTTGTGGCATAGGAGAAGAAGGAAGAAAAACAAAGCGGTGAGATCTTGTTTTGTCGAAACTCATGTTTTGCAAAGCTTAATCTTGGTTTGATGGTAGTGATACTATTCATAGGGATAAAGGGGTGTGTAGTTTTTTTCGGGTGGTCCACAAAAGCTGACCGTTTTTGTATGCAACGGATTCACTACGTAATGTGCCTAAGTTGGCAAAATGGATACTGACTGCTGCAGTGTTTTTTACGGTGTACTCCTTGAAGATGTTGCAGCACTGCTGTAGATCAGCAGAGATCCAGCCCCGGGCCTGATGCTCGGTTTGGTGCTGGTTGAGGCTTGTTGATGCACGTGCGGTGGGCGCAGATCGTAAATGCACCACGATAAGTTAGTTCTACTCGTTGCTATACGACAAAAATACCATCAAAAGTGGGTTCACCTGTGTCTTGACAGAATGGTGGGCCAGGCACGAATTCAGTTTTGTTGCGTCAGGGTACGAGTGATGCCTGGTATACAAGGTGGGAAGGTGGGGCTTCTGTAGTATTTCAATAGTGCGGGTTGGTCTTGTGTGTTTACATTGCGCCGCAGTTTTATTGCACAAATCAAATAACAGAACGGAACACTTAAGAAGTATACCAGGGACAGCAGTATACTACTGCTGCACCAGCACCAGGGTACCAGGGCATGTCCTTATTATTGTATGCCCTTACGCAGCAGTACTCGTGGTCGTCATTTGATTATCTGGATATTCACAGCAGTTATGTCTGTTTCAGTATTTGCTTTCAGTATATACCTTATTTTGGCTCAAATGGATCAGGTATACCTTATTTTGGAATTTGCCCTATTTTTTACCCTTGCGCAGAGTACTCGTGGTCGTCATTTGATCATCTTGATCTTCACAACAGTTTTTTTCTGTTTCAGTATTAGCATGCCCCGCGGGACATCGGCTCTTGCGACCGCCGAACGACCCCCTGCGAGCGCACGACAGCAGCAGTGCCACGCCTCCCCCCACACGATAGCCCACGCGGCATCGCTTCGTGTCCCTGGTAAAGGAAGAGGCACCGCCGCCAAACTCCGCGAGCGGGGGGGGGCGTGGAAAGGCGCCTTCCCGGGGGGACGGGTTGCTTGGTCCCCGGGGTGGCGGGGAGATGAAAAAATATATACCCGGTATATTGGAAATCCCACTACGATACAGCACAAACTGCTGTAACAGGCATGTACTGCTGCTGTCGTGCTGTACACGGTGGGTGGGTAGGTCGGTCGGTGGGTCGGTGAGTGGGCGGGTTAGTAGGTGGGCGCGAGTGGGTGGGTGGGTGGGTGGGTGTGGGTTAAACCCTAACCTCTCATGCTCGCCTCGGGTGGCGTTAAGGCTTGTGGATAAGGGCCCGCGATAGGACAAATAATTAATGAGGGATGAGGCACGTTTTTAAGGCGCATGCACTCACATTTTGGGCGACAAAAGCTACTCGGGATTAAAGTGGAAAGGCTTTATTGCAGAACCGACATTTGTATTTGCCTTGCGATACGTAGCGATTTTCGCGTCCAACCGTTACGCTGCTTAGACGGGAACTCCCACAAGGGTAGAGAGGACAACGGCGATGATGCATTTGAAATGCGCTTTTAGCCCCAGAGGGAGAATACTTTTTTGTTTTTGCAAAAGGACTTTCATGCGGAGTAGGTTCTCTATACCCTGCCCCCTGTTTAGTATGGGGTTTCCCGTCTAACGGCGTTTTTTGTCACAGTAAACGCCACCACACTACGAATACCACACCACTACACTGCACCACACCACACCTAATCGACAACAACAAAACCGTGGCTACATCTCCGCATGGCCAACGCATTTTCTCCAACAAACCACCGCACACTCAACCCGGACCCCCCCCCTTGCACTCTCCTCCCGTTCCTTTAGGCGAGACGCACGGGCTCTTCGTCCCCCCTGGGTCTGATCTTTGACCACGGATGCGATGCGATCAACTGCTGCTTCGGGGTGGTGTTCGTGGCGGTGATGCTCAGCGCAGGCTCGAACTTGCCGCTGCTCGGAGCTTTGGTCCTCAACCAGGTATGTTCTCAAATGGCTAGACGGAGACAACGATTGCATATGTACCTGGTGTGCTAGCACTAGTAGGATGGTGGTAGTCGTAGTCGTAGTCGTAGTCGTAGTCGTAGTCGTAGTCGTAGTCGTAGTCGTAGTCGTAGTGGTAGTGGTAGTAGTAGTAGTAGTAGTAGTAGTAGTAGTAGTAGTAGTAGTAGTAGTAGTAGTCGTAGTCGTAATAGTAGTAGTAGCAGTAGCAGTAGCAGTAGCAGTAGCAGTAGCAGTAGCAGTAGCAGTAGCAGTAGCAGGAGCAGGAGCAGGAGCAGTAGTCTAGTAGTAGTAGTAGTAGTAGTAGTAGTAGTAGTAGTAGTAGGTAGGCGATAGTGGAGCTATTAATAGAGATGCGAAAACTATTAGTAAGCAAGCTTCTTGGGCAGACTACCGACCACACGCCGCTACGAAAAGCAAGCAGAACGGCATGTCGTTTTGTTGAGATGGGCCAAAGGCGCTCCCTGCTGCTGCTGCTGCTGCCGCTGCTGCTGCTGTGCATGCGATTTTTATATTGGACATGAGTAAGTTACATATAAAAACTCCGTTCGGATGCAGTAGATTTCGCAGGCACCGCTTTGGCTGACAGTTATATTTCAGAATAAATCCCCTTTCTTTGCCCTCTCTCATGTTCTCGCTCCCCTCTCTCTCTATGCCTCTCTCCCCTTCTATGTCTCTCCCTCTGTCTGTCTGTCTGTCTGTCTGTCTGTCTGTCTGCCTGTCGCTCTCTCTCTCTCGTTTTTTTTTTCTCTCCTTCTCCCCGTCTGCAAACTCTATGGCGATGTTCATCCCCCTTCTTCCTTTCACCACCCTGTCCCGTGTTGTGTGTGTTTCTATGTGTGTCGTTGTGTGCATACCGTTTCGTGTGTGTTTTGTGTCGTTTTTCCTTTGTCGCGACACAGCTCGTCCCTTTTTTTTTCACGACCTGGGAACACTACTACACCGATGAGCTGATATTGCCGATCGTCAACGGGCCCTCTGAAGGGGTGAGGAGGCGTTACGAATACCTTTCTTGTGTCGGTGTTGTTACCTTTGACCTTTGCTGTGTCGGCGTCACGAGTACCTTTTTTGTGTCGGGTTGATACCCTCTGTCGTGTCGGTGTTACCTTTGTTGTGTCGGTGTTACCCTTGCTGTGTCGGTGTTACCCCTCTTGTGTCGATGTTAATAACCTCTCTTGTGTCGGTGTTATCTTTGTTCTGTTGGTGTTACCTTTGTTACCTCTGTTTTGCCTGTGTTACCCTTTGATGTGCCGGTGTTACCGGTGTCGTTACCTTTACTGTGTCGGCGTCACGAGTACCTTTTTTGTGTCGGTGTTAATACCCTTTGTCGTGTCGGGGTTACCTTTGTTGTGTCGGTGTTACCCTTGCTGTGTCGGTGTTACCTCTCTTGTGTCGATGTTAATAACCTCTCTTGTATCGGTGTTTCCTTCGTTACCTCTGTTTTGTCTGTGTTAACCTTTGATGTGCCGGTGTTACCTCTTGTCATGTCGGTGTTACCTTTTGTCGTGTCGGTGTTACTGACCTTTGTTGTGTCGGTGTTGTCAGTGTCTGTTGTGTCGGTGCTGTTTGCCTTGGTTGGGTCGGTGTTACCCTTGCTAAGTGTCCTCGTTTTCCTTTCTTTCCCGTGTCGGTGGTTACGTGTCTATATACTTCGTATTTTGTGTGAGCCCTCTTGCAAGTCCCACACGGTACGTCGCTTACGTCGCTGGCGGTTTAACTTCTCTTGGTAGTCGTCAAGCCGTGCCCAAAGTCAGGGCGAAGTAATACTACACACCTTGGACTGATCATGATCTATCTATCTATCTATCTATCTACAGATCATCTTGTCCCTCACCTGCCGTTGTGAGAGCCTGTGCAGAATTGCATAGTACAGCAGATCCAACCCAGGAAATTTGCGCTAGATCATGCAGATCATACGGACCCCACCCGGTGACATGAGCTAGATAGTTCTGCCTTGAAAGGCCTACTGCTTATACATCATGAAGTGGGAATGATCTGTTAGTAATATGTTAGTGATCTCTGTGATCTGTTTGTGATATGTTAGTGATCTGTTTGTGATCTGTCTGAGGTGTGAAAAGGTTTGTACCCCCCCCCCCCCCCTCTCTCCCGCACAACTATGAAATTCGACACTAACACTCACGCCGCTTCCTATTAAGGTTTTTGCGTTTTTGCCGGAGTCAAGCACGCCCCTCTCCGTCCGTCTATATATTTACTGGTATATCTTACGTCTCATGTGTTTTTTTTTCATGTGTGTTGGTGTTTTGTTGTTGTTGTTGTGCGCGTGCTTGGACGTTTTTAATGTGTTTTTTCGTTGTTTCGTTGTTTTCTTTCTTCTTTTTTTATGTTTTCTCTTGCTGCAGGTTATCCTGGGCGTGGTGTGCGCGTGCTTGCGAGGGGCGTACGGTCCCGAATTCTTCGCGACTCCGAGGGCGGAGCTGAGAGGCTGGCCCCTGGGGGAGTTCCTGGTGGCGTTTTCCCTGTTTGGGGTGCTTCTCACGGTCGTCAAGCAGTTGTGAGTTACCGCGTTGTTTTTGTTTGCTGTTTTTTTGTTTTTATTTTGCTGTTTTTGTTGTTGTTGTTGTTTTGTGTGTGTGATTTTGTGGTTTCGTTGTTTCTGTTGTTGTTTGTTGTTTGTTGTTTGTTGTCTATTGTGGTTCGATTGTTTTGTTTACTCCGGTAACACTTCGTCGACGACGCATTAATTCGTACCCTGGCATGTAGTTTTGGGACCATTGAGGCCTCTCTGCTGCGATCAGCCTGAGACTCTCACCCAGGGCTCTTACCCCCGCGCTGATTCGCCTGTAATCAACGCGGCACCTCGTCGCAGAGAGTAGGTGCCCTAGAAATGTAAACTCTACAAAACTGACGTCCTTGTGGGCGTGTCTCGCGCACAACGATGGGTGGGCGGGATGGTCTATTTTTTTCCCGTAACCTCTTTCTACTTATCCGGGCTGTCGTCGGTCGGTCGGTCCCGAAGCGAGTGCTTCTGGTTGAACCATCTCGCTTTCTCTGTACAGTCCCGAGGCTTTTCCCACAGCCGGGGACACACTTCGTGCGTCCCCCCGTTTTTTAGTTTTTTTTTTTAAGATTACGTTGTTGTTTTGTTCTGTTGCTGATTTTGTTGTGTTCGGGGTGTTTTTTCATTCCTGTTGTTCGGTCTTTTGGAGAGTTTGCTTTTGGTTGTGATATTTTGATAACATATATATACCTGGTCGTATATATTTTGTGTTTTTATATGTTTTGAGTAGCACTACTCCCGCCCTATCCTGCCCTTGGAACGCACTTTCCTGATCCATCTGCCCTTTTTCGCCGTTCGGCTGCCCCCCCTCCCTCTCCCCTCCCCGCTTTCTCCGCACTCCAGCGCGTCCGTAGCCGCGGTGCGCAGCAAGAAGGGAAAGAGCATGGCTCAGCCGACGTGTGACGTCTTCTGGTTCGTCGCTCTCCTCGTGGCCGGCGGCGGCTGGGCCTGGTGTCGCCCTGCCCTCTTCCACGCCGCTCCGTACACGATGGTGCTGCTCTTCGGGCTGCTGCACGTGGACATGGCCGTGCACGTGATGGTGTGTCACGTGTGCAACATGGTCTGCCGACCTTTTCGGTGAGGCGGAAACCGGGGGGGGGACGGGGTGGGGAGTGGGGCGGGGCGTACTCATTCGTTGCTTGCCTTCGCCGTTTGACGAGATTGGCCACGCATCCCTTTCGAGACAGAGCAGTGAACCAACCGGGGGAAGGGGGGGGGGGGTGTACCCATTTGTTGCTTGCCTTAGTCATTTGACCATTGACCACGTATCCCTTTCGAGACGGAGCTAGTCGTATGGGGGGGGGGGA
>MEHQ01004302.1:62583-99183 GCA_008828725.1 Saccharina japonica
ATTAACAATAACCTTTGGGCTATACGAATATTATTTCTCAGGGAGTTTCTTAGTATATACGTTCAGGACGCGTGCTAAGATAGAGGTATAAGGTATACCTTTTTTTGGCTGAAACGTTTTCTGAATGACCTATTAAAGGCTCCTTAACCCAAAATCCGTCGGAATCTCATTCTTGTGTTGCAATACTGTTCATTGCACACTCAGGCCATGGTAGTGTTTGCTCGTCGGATAGCAATTTTATTTTCCTCACTTTGGGTGAGGTATATGTGAGCTCCTCAAGTGACACCAAAAACCGGCGGCAGAAACAAGACATCCAGGCGAAACGTCACAATCCTTGCTCAGGATTCCCCCCCCCCCCGCGTCGCTAACCCTGCGGCATCCGTCCCGTCTCGTCCAATCTGTATTGAGAAGCATATACATACACGTACAAGGTATATATACCAGTACTACTCGGGACTAATATTCTAGTTTCCCCCCTCTCACATCTTCGATGACCATGGAGCCTTTTCTCGACGGGAACTTGAGGGAGGAGCCGTGCCTGTGCCCCACGGTGATGTGGATGTGCCCCTGGCTCGAGCCGTAGTCGTCCTCGTACGATATCTGACACCAAACCAACGAAAAACAAGCAGGAACCCCGCCCAAGCGAAAAACAAAATCCAAGCGCGACATCACGACATCGGGAAACGGAAAGAGGCCAGGGTCGACAAAGACACTATCAGGGGGGGGGCAGGGGCAGCGGACGCAGCAGTGGCGCGGGCGGCGTCGGCGGCGGCGTCGGCGTCGGCGGCAGCGACTCTGGCGGCGGCGCTATTGGACCATGAACCATATATCACTCCCTCAAGTGCAAGCGCGCTCCGCTGCGTGCTCCGCGCGTGCGGAAGGTGCTTCCGGTAGTCGGAGGGGGGTAGGGGGGGCAGGGTGGTCTCCGCCCGAAAAAACAACACCTCCGTCCTTGCTGTTAACGGCAAGCGCAGGGTATATATTTCCCACCACCCAGCCTCTGCGCGGGCGAGGAACGCCCCGCCGCCGCCGCCTCCGCCTCCTTCCATGCTGCTCCCCTCCCTCTCCCCTCCTCCATTCTGCCCGCACGCTATGTGCATATCGTAAGTAGCAGGATGTTTAGCGTGCCGATACTGTGCCCCACTCCACCGTGCCCTTTCCAATGCCAAATGTTCCCTTCATTTGCAATGCCTTATATTCCGTTCCTTTCTATTGAGCTATTTCCCCTTCCCTTCCCTTCCCTTCCCTTCCCTTCCCTTCCCTTCCCTTCCCTTCCCTCCTGCCTTTAACTCGCTACCCCCCCTGCCGCTGCCACCCCTTGGCGAACACACATACACAGCATGTTTAGGTTTAATCCACTATGCTTGCAATTATCTCGATATACTTGGGAATTCTTGAGAGGATAAAACTAGCACAATCGTTTCTCGTTATGCTTGTTTTCGAGCATGGGTAGCACAATTGGGAAGAAAACACGGTCGCACATCACACGTACTTGTTTTTTTAAGTCAAGCTCCTCGTCCATTAAACAGCACACAAATAAGAAACAACAAAGAGCAGAATGGATGGACTAAGCAATATTTGTGTTTTAGCTTGTGGTCGTCGCTCGCCTTGCTATCTTACCGTCGGGTTACAGTATACAGGCGGCGTGATGTTCATCTGCAGGTGATCTCGAACTCGATAGCGCATCAGCTCGAAGTGCCCGTCGGGAGGCACGAAGCTCACGACCCTGTCTTTCTCGAATCGACCGTACCGCACGCACGGGTGGAACGAGCAGTCGTCGATAACCTTTTGTCCAGGGGGGCAGGGGAGGGTAAGGATTTATGCGCCGGGGGAGGGGAGGGGAGGGTGGGATAAGCAACGATGCCCGAGGCGGGAGGGGGGGGGGGGGTACTATTTGATGTTGGCCTTAGTCATTTTACCATTGACCACGCATCCCTTCCGAGACGGAGCACCGTTCCTACTCCTACTAGACACCTCCAATATCTGGGCGCTTATTACGTTCTTTCCATATATTAAATGGGACAGTTTTGCTAACCCTATCCCCTTCCAGTTTCGCCGCCCGTGAGCACCATCTATCTCCCAAGATAGCGATCGTTTTCTCGCTATTATCTAGCGTGCCAAACTTCTCCATGTCACATTCATCTATTTTCCTCATCTCTTAACACACCCCGTTTCTCCTTGTACATTTCACACTCTCCCACTATGTGACTTCTGCTACCTACTGCTTTGCCACAAGGGCACATATGTGCATCTACTTCCTCCTCCCGGCTACTGGTATACCTCTTTCTTCTTTCTGGCAGGTCCAGGTCCCCTACACGAAATCGCAATTTCAGCTTTTTCGCGAAGCCCATTGGCCCCCTGCAAATACGTTTTTAACTCCGACCTATATCTTCTCTTAACCCCCAACATTTCTCTGAGTGTTTCTACCCTTTCACCTAATTTCTTAGCTCTAGCCTTTCCCTTCTTGCTGTCCTTTTTTTTCTACTTCTGTCTTTTGCCCCCCAAAAACTTGTTTATGGACAACATCTCTTCTTAGTTACCTCCTATATATTTCCATACATTCTTTACTACGCTATTCCCACCATCTTCCAGCTCGCCCTTTTGTCACTTACTCCAATAAAGCTCTGTCAGCTATGGCTGGCAACCTCTTTTTTGCCATGTTCCTTACTTTACAACACTTCTCCTTTCTACTCCCCCCCCCCCCCCCCCCCCCCCCCCCCCCCCCCTCTTTCCCATCGCACAACCCTTCTCTCTTTCTACTACCGCCCCCCCTTCCGCTCGCCCACACCCACGCTTTCGCTTTCGCGCTCGTGGCAAGAAGCGTCTGCACTTGCGTCGTGCAAACCCGACGTAACCCCGTCTCGGCGTTGTAGGTATGCAAGAGTCTATGGTCATACGACTACGGCCATGCCATGAATATCGAGTACTACCGCCCCCCGTCGCCCCGTCCCGTCCTCGGCCTCCTATCTCTCTCTGCTCACCGACGACGGTCCTGAAATACCGAAGGAACGCATGTCTGCGAATTGCCGCCTTAACCTAGAATTTGTCCCTGATGCGCCCCACACCTGGAAGATACAATCTACTCGTAGTAGTCATTGCGTGCATTCCAGTGGTCATCGATAGGCCGCGCCTGTGAGCCAGCACACAACCATTTGACGGTAATGCGACAATAACCCAGGCGGGAAGCCGGGGCGGAGAAGCGGGGGGGGGGGGACGGGAGGAGGGGGGGGGGGGCGAGAGAGGAGGGGGGGGGAGGAGGAATAAAGTGAGCGGTGGGGGGGTCGGATTGCACCTATCATGTCATGTAGGTAGGTGAACGGGGAAGAGCTTGTCGTACATACTGTACGCAGTGCTTCTAGGTGATTGTATCCCACGGTGTATGATACGTACGCGTAGCGAATTCGATCATTGTCAGGCGATTGTACGGTGTTTTGGTACGCCAATTGTTCAGAAGTGGTTGCACAGCAGTATTGCGACTGTACAATGTTGTTTTGAGTTCGTACGTACGATTATCGTGCAGTAATTGCACAGCAGTCACCGCCTTTATACACAACGATGGTTATTCGGGTGAGTTGTGCCATACTCGTTCGGGGCATGTGAGGTGGAGTTCAGCAGCAGCAGCAGCACACGCGCACACGCGTGCGTGCACGAACAAAACGAACCAAAACCAAACACCACAATTCACAACAAGTCCAAACAAAACAGAAGAAAAACAAAACAAACCAAAACCAAACAACGCAACAAACCAAACCAAACCAAACCAAACCAAACCTAAACAAACCAAACTGAACCAAACAAATACCACCCTACCTGTCCGTTCATGCCGACGATGGCGTCGACTTCCTCCACAATATCCAGGTACACCTCGTTCTGGGAGTACTTCACGCCCGCTTTTCTCCACGGCATGGCCGACACCGTGCCGTCTGGAAGCACATTCGATACGTTACTCTGCGTCAAAACGAAAAAAAAAAAAAAAGGAAATTCCGGAAGATAAAGAACGGGGAGAGGAGCGGACGAAGAAGCGAAAGCATAAAGGAAAGAACGAGGAGCAACTGAATGAAGGTCGAATAAAAAGGGGGAAAACAAACGTACACAACCCCCCCCCCCCCCCCCCCCCCAAACAACAATCGACCAAATAACTGCCAAACAAAACACTAAGAAAGGACAGAAAAACCAGCCCACCCCCCCCCCCGCCGCGCAAACAAAAACAGCGAAATATAGCCACGATACACACGAATAAACGAGCACACATCGCATTTAATATTGCTCTTAGTTTAAAAATGTTTTGAGGGAAAATTTTCCAAACATGTCACACGTTTGCTTCGATAAACATACACCTGTATACATAAATATATATATATACCGCTATACGTTAAGATCATACTATTAAATAGCGAGGTCACCTTCCGCTCTGCCCGCGGTAACCATCGCTGTACGAACGTCGTCGGCGGGCGGATCATGCGCCTTTAAGGGCGTATGCGGCTTCCGTCGTTGAGCGGGTTGGCCGTGTCCATCATTCTCTCAGCACTGGCTACACCAGTCTGAACGCACTCCTTGATCGCGCTCTCGTCCACGTTTCCCCGAAGTAATCCCCCATATTCTCTTAGGCGCGGTGCAAGCAATAACTTCCCGATCACCATTCGTCGGTGTCGCGTCCAACCACCCATGATATCCAGCCCACAGCAATCACATTGCTGGCGGGGGTGGGGCGGGGCGTGAGGGATTAGGCGTGCCAGGTTAGGGAGGGGGCGCGGGGCGGGGGGGTGCGGGGGGAAGGGCGGGGGCCGGTACTCACATTTTCATTGCATTCGCCGTAGATCGTATGACCATATGACCACTCGCGATCCCTACAATGCCCGGACTGCGAGCATGTCCGGTTTTCATCCGCACCAGGCAGACATGCCCTAACACCACGCGCGAAGCGCCGTGACGTGTCTGAGCGAGTTCGCTATGAAGGGCAAGCTGCCCACCTACGGGTGTGGCGGTGCCCCGCACCCCCCCAAACCAACAATCGACCAAAAACTGCAAACAAAACAGCAAGAAAGGAAAGAAAACCAGCCACCCCCCCCCCCCCCGCGCAACAAAAAAACAGCGAAAGAAGCATAGAATAACCACGAAAACGAGCACATCGCATTAATATGCTTAGTTTAAAAAATGGTTTTTGAGGGAAATTTTCCATGTCACACGTTTGTTATAAACATACCTGGTATACATAATATATATATATACCGTATACTTAAGTATACTATAAATAGCGATCACCTTTCCGGTTGCCGCGGTAACCATGCGTACGAACGTCGTCGGCGGGCGGATCATGGCCTTAAGGGCGTTGGGCTCCGTCGTGAGCGGGTGGCCGTTGTCCATCATCTCCTCCAGCAGCTGGTACACCAGGCTGAACGACTCCTTGATCGCGCTCTCGTCCACGTTTCCCCCGAAGTAATCCCCCATTATCTCTAGAACGCGGTGCAGAAACTCGATCACCTATTCGTCGGGGGGTTCACCCCACCCCATGATATCAGCACAGGCAAATCACATGTGGGGGGGTGGGGGGGGTGGAGGGATTTAGGCGCAGGTAGGGAGGGGGGGGGGGGGGGGGAAGGGGGAGGGGTACCACATTTTCATGCATGGCCGTAGTCGTATGACCATAGACACTCGCATCCTACAATGCCCGGACGGAGCATGTCGGGTTTTCACCGACGCAGGCAGACATTGCTAACACCAAGCGGCGAAGCGCCGTGAGGTGTTGAGCGAGTCGCATGAAGGGCAAGCTGCACCGCTAACGGGGGGGGGGGGGGGGGCGTACTCATTCGTTGCTTGCCTTAGTCGTTTGACCATTGACCACGGCATCTCTTTCGAGACGGAGCACCGTTTCGACCCCTAATACGTCGAGGTACCTCCAACATTTGGGCGCTCACTACGTTTTTCCCATACATTACATAGAAACGTTCTACTGGGGTGCGTGGAGAGGTTTGGGCGGTAGGCAGGGAGCGGGGGGGATGGGGGGGGGGAGGTGCTTGTACCTCGGGTTTGCTCCGCTTGGTGCAAAATAACAAAATAGCATGATACCGCTCTGTCCGGAAAATTCCAGTAAAGTTCCAGTAATATGCATAGCAATACTCAAACCGTCCTTGCATTTCCGGACAGAATGGTAAATAGCTACAAACAGTACGAGGTGTACATTGTATGGTTACGGATGTTGCTATATGGGTATGGGTGTGGATATGCCTGTATCATACGCATGCATGCATACTATTATGTGTTATATATACGAAGTATATAAGGTGCGTATGTATGTGTGTACCGGGTACGTGTACGTATATATATATGTGTGTATTTAATGTGTTGTACTAAATATACGTGCTGCGCGTACGCGTGGCGTTCCTCTTGTTCTCAGTCAGTCAGGCACTCACCCCAAGCGTATTCACATCCTCGGTGCACGTCGCCAGGAGGAACACGTCGTCTCGGTACACGTGGATCAGATTGTGCTTCGACGTCTGCCAGTATCGGGACGGGCAGGGGCGGGGACGGGGGCGGGGGCAGCGGAAACGGCGAGGGCGCGAGATCGGTGACAGGCAAAGGGGGGGGAGGGGGAACTTGTGCCAACTCGTTGAACATGTAAGAGTAGGAGGACATGAGGCGCACAACAGCTCCTTCTGGTTTAACAACAACGATCACTGCAGCGCATCACAAGAGGCAGATTCTGCTACTGCTGCGCGTGCGGCGAAACATCGGAAGAAAAGCAGCGCGCGATGTCATGCGGACGCACGCATGCTACATACTCCGACGACAATTCCCTTCACATTTCGGCGCTCTGTGTGTGTACGCGAATATATCGTTCGAGCAAGCGGAGAACTAAATGCTTGCGTATACATTTTCGTGTTCGGTGCGGGAGGGGGGTATATTATAGTCCGTGTCGGTTGTGCTGAAACACGCAAGGCAAGCAGTCTCGAGTACGTATATACCGCAGCAATACTGGCAGTGCATCTACGGCACTCGTGCAATTATAAGATGCACAGCAGTTGGATGAGTGCCTGCGTGCGTGCGTGCGGTCGCATGCAGCCCACTCTTCTATTCGAGCACTACCATACCATACCCGCTGGGTTTTGCTACGCTCGCCAAGCGCTGATGCACCCGCACCCGCACAGGGCTATTCGCGTGCTACATATGTATAATACCAGAGGGTACATACCAGGTATACACTACCATTTTCAAAGGGGAAAAGCGCACAGGTCGGGTAGATCGCAACCTAGATCATCTACAGATCATCCACAGATTATCTATAGATTATCTACAGATCATCTATAAATAATCTGCAGATCATCCACAAACCATCTACAGATCATCCACAGATCATATAGATCATCTGAAGATCGTAAATATCATCTACATATCATCTAGACCCTAGCCTTCCGTGATAAGATGTTGTGCGGGCTCTGTATACGAGTAGTACATATCCAATCTATGAAACATGTGCTACTGCAGATCGCACAAACTGTGTACGGCTTCTTCCCACCCAGCAACACGACGAGGTATATACCACACCTTGGACAATAGCCTACTGAAAATGCCTAGATCCTAAGAACGATAGCCTATTGTACCATTTTCTCTGAGCCTAATGGGTAAAAGGAAATAGGTATCGGTGGACAGATTTGACTCTCCTGTTGCAGGCTTCAGTAGGTGCCGATACCCCGACCAATTGACAGACCAATAGGCATATTCAATAGGCTATTGTTCAGGGTGTGCTATATACAAGATCACGCAGATCAGGAATATATATGCCTTGATTTGCAGTAGATCACGAAGTAGGAATCGATGATGTGACACAAGAGGTGCGGAAAAAGTGGTCGAAAGAAAAAGGGCATGTTGAGACAATCTCCGGCTGTACATTATGTACACCAAGCATAGCCCGGAGCTGCTGAGGTGTATGTAGAGGGGATGCTGTTCCATGTCCGGAGTGCAACGAAACGAGCTGTGCGGTACGTACGCACGCATCATGGCGATACTTGTACTGCTGCTGCTGCAGCTGTTGCCGTTGCGCAGTTGCAAGCTTTTGCATACAATAGTAGTATTAAGAACATGCTTGAGAAGAACGCTTTTCCCGCTTTGTAGGTCTCTGAGGACAATGTCGATGATGATTAAAATGATAATGATGGTGATGATGATGCACGATGATGAGGATTGTAACGATAAGGTGATGATTATCATGATGATGATTATGATTATGATGATGATGATGATGATGATGATGATGATGGTTTTCTCGCACTAGTAACAGCTTATTTCCGTAAAATTACTCCTGCCTGTGGCCACAGAACAGGCTAAAACAAAAAATAAAATTGCATCTCGATGGGCGAAAACAATCACGTATCGGTAATAAATAAGGCGCATGGCAACACCAGTACGTGAGGGAACGGTACTAAATAACGCGTTGTGGTATACACAGAGTATACGAATATATGGAGTATGCGAGTAGCGTTGTTAGTAGAAAGGAGAACCAACCAAATAAGGGCTCGAAGCCTGTAAGGCTGTCCGAGAATACGAATATATGGAGTATGCGAGTAGCGTTGTTAGTAAAAAGGAGACCCAGCCAAATAAGGGCTCGAAGCCTATAAGGCTGTCCGTCCGTTCGCGACTCTCCCCCCAGTGCACACGCTCATTCCCCAGTGCACACGCTCATTCTACGATTATGCTTATGCTCGACATCAGTACTCAGTACGTACAGAACGCCATGCATTCATATCGTATGCTATTGGTATCATATGCTGTACAGGTATGCTACAACAAAGCGTCGTCTTGATTACCGCACCTGGTCTATATTCTTAGATATGTATAGTATGTTTTATATGACGGAAACGAGCGCCAAGAAGGCAAGCGGATATTCACAGGAACCTGACAACTGTCAATACAATATTGTGATTTTTTGTAGAGAGAGAATGGCTTGTATACAATTATCATTACCGTGATCTAGCTCCTATAGTAAAAAAGTGCCCAGCAGCAGCAGCAGGAGAGAGAGAGAGAGAGAACCAATGTGGTGGTGCTGTGCAGCGAGACGGGTGCGCGTTGGAGCGGAGTAGCAAGACTGCACAAGCACAAGGCTACGACATATCATACGCATATAGCGCTGATGTTGCCTGTGTTTCTTCTGGGCCGGCAGCCTGCGCGAGGAGCGCGGGAGCGGTTGTCTCACGGCAAGTCGCCAGAAGAAGCGGGACTGCTTGGGTTGAGTCGCGAGGAGCGATATCGTCATCAGCGTTTGCTTCAAGCAACAGAACACGTATGCAGCAAATGTAATATAGCTGGGAGTGAGCAGGCGTGCCACGAAAAGGCCTCTCGAACCCCTGTTTGGTGACAAATTCTGGAGTTGTTAATGCTGAGGGCGGTGAAGAACTCACCCAAACTCAAACAGGAAATCCAGCCCGTGGGCCAGCTGTCTTGTTTGTTCCTACGACTCCGGCACTGCGGTTCTACATAGTACTACTTCGTGAGTCGTAGCCTACTGCTGTACAGTTAGTCAGTACGTATAGACAGCACGGGCTCTCTGACAAGAAACAGGCTCCAGCCTCCATACGTACCTTCTTTGTGCACCCAAACCAGTAGTGTTTCTTATATGTAGTTTCTTATAAATTATAAATTTGGCTCCGAGAATCAGATCAAACCAGTACTGGACGAAGCATGATAGTAGATCTTCCTAAGATAGCTATTTAGGCACTCTGGTTGGCTAAGGGTATGTTTTACGCGGCTCAATCAACTTGGAGTAGTTTCCAGTCACAACTTGCCGAGTCAACCCAGAGTCTTTCCAAGCACAGCATCCACGCCGGCCGAGTCAACCTAGAGTCTTACCAAGCATAGCATCTCAGCACTGACCACTGGCATAGGGTTCGGGTTAGGGTTCGGGTCGGAGGGTCGGCTTCAGGCGCCAAGCACAAAACCCCCGCAAATATCTGCTGTACTATCAAGGTGCGTCCACCCCTCGATCAAACATTCTTATTTCATGTTTCTTATATATATTGCGGGAATAACAGCGGTAGGACGACGGCTTGGTCTGGGTACCCTAGGTCAAACGCGTGGATGACCACTCTGCTCGGCCGCACTGAGAAGCAGCTCGGCCAAGCAGCTCCCACCAGGGCAGAACTACAGTATATCAAATGGGGTTTCCACGTGGGATATGATATGTATGTCGCAGGAGTGACTATGCGTGCAACGGGGGGAGAGGTGAGCTATTGATATACTACTGTAGTGAAATTATTTTAACCCCTTAAGAACTGGTCCCACGTTTTTGGGGACAAAATACTTGGAATTAATCTGGGATCATTTTGTTCAGTTCTGAAATGGTTAACGGCTTGTTTCCTATCCATTCGAGACACATCAATCACCAGTCACCAATCACCCTGTTTCTTTCTTTGGTTATTTCTGCTTGAAGGTACGTACATGTTTTTGATTCCGCCGTGTCTCATTGCTTTAGCGATATTGAGCACCGTTTCTTACGCCAAATTTCTCAAGTGTAAAGTAAAGGAAAAAACGAGCCTGGATTTCTTATTTTCATATTCCTTCTTTATTAGGGGGGGGGCGTACTACTGCTGCTGGTACCTGGTACCTGGTACAGCAGTCCTTGTACCCGTACGGGCCCGTACAAACGGAGCGTTTTGACCCTAAAAACAAAACCTAAAAACAAAACCTAAAAACAAAACCTAAAATGAGTTATGAAGATTCACTCCCTCTGATTGGCGAAACAGAAAAAAAGAGACCCAGGAGACCGCGATGGGATATTTTTGCTCTTCGGTTTTGTTTAATCGAAAATCGATTAAAATGACCCTAAAAAAAAAACACGAAGAACGAACAGCTCAGAGAGAACGGAGATCATGGCGACAACCGTAGCTATGAACGCCCCGTACACTGGACAGCCAGAAGACAGTGAGCAGACAAGGCGCGAACAACATGCGGCTGGTGCCAGGCAATGCAGTGTTCAACGCCGTAGCCAAAACCGTGGCTCATGGGGCGGTCCAAGTCGAATTGCGTGCTGCTGTACATTCAAAAATCATCTGTTGTAGCAAGCGGTGAAACTTTTTGTACAGCACCCATACTTTATCCAGCGCAGATCTCGCGCTCCAGGCTACGGGCGCCATTGCAGCAGCAGAGTATGGTCGGCTAGTCATGTGGGCACACTCTCCTCTTTTTTCAGGGCTGGGCGTCGCCTCTACCGCAGCTGGGTGGTGCATTACTGCTGGTCTTCCACCTTGACCGTTGACTCGTTTTCGCTTTTGTTTTTCGCTTTTATTTTTCACGCGTATCCTGTGTTTGTACACCATCTTCGATTTTACACTAAAAAACCAAAGTCTGTTCGTTTTTAGGGTTTGTTTTTAGGTTTTGTTTTTAGGTTTTGTGTTCCTCGTTTGTACCGACCCTAATCGTAATGGTGCATTCTTCATTTTTCATTTTTGGAATACGTACTGCGTACTGGTATCCGTGCCACAAAGAACAAATCACTCGATATTATGCCTTTGTGGAGCTCAGCGCGGCTGATTCCTGCTGAAGACTGAAGACCCGCCCAGACATGAACGCGGCACTGCGTCCGTGGGGAAGTTGGAGCGCTCATTGCAGCGGAGCAGAAGCAGCGAGCAGTAGACGGACCACAGGGGTCACCAACCAGCCTCCCTGCTTGGAGCAGGAGTCATTAGTCAGTACGAGTATTGCTGTACTGCCCCGCCTTCCGCAGCGCTGACTAAACTCAGGGAACCAGACGGTATGGCGGCGGGAAAATACAGCATTTCTGCACGCACACACGATCGCGATCGTATGCGTGACTGATCGGGAATAGTCACCTGAAGGATGGGAGGCACTGCCTCCGGGACGTCGTGGCGATTGACCTCGTCCCAAAAGAAGTCGCACACGTTCCTCGGAGTGATGCCTCTCCAGTGCTTCTCGATCATCACCTCGCCCGTCTTGCTCATGATGAACAGGGACTGAATCATCTTCTCTTCGTCGAGCGGGGAGCCCTACTACAAGGAGAGTGTTGTTGTCCGCGCGTGAAAGCAACGTGCAGGCACTACAGCTGTCCACAGCCCACGAAGACCCAAGGCGAACACGACACTCTCTGCTCTGCTGTGCTAGCGCCGCGCCGTGCTGCACAAGAATTTCGTAGTTTTGGAGTTCATGTTGTATGGATGGCTTTCGATGACAGGGGCGTCATAATAAGAGCGCATGCCCACGCCGGAGAAAAAAAAATGCAACACTCGCCAAAGCAGCAGCCCCACCACAACGACAGAGATCCGGTGAGCTCTCCTTTCCCCAGGGATTGCATGGTTTCCCTTTCCTCGCTTCAGTTGTGTCGCGCGGAAGCGCTATATTTCATCTGCCCCGGCTGCTCGTCGTTTGTCTTCAAAGGCTCTCGCACTGAAATCCTCAGACAGCATACGAAAACTAAAAGCCGACGGACCGATTTTTAACTCCATTTTAATACGAGAGAAACTAATACAGCGAAACTCTCGGCAGGAGAGGCTCCTTCCGCTCTCTCATATACCAACAGGTCAACTTGACGCGCTTGAACAGGTCCTCTTTTTCGAAAGTGACGTCGATGTTTTGAGTAAAGGATATGGCGAAGCGATAGGGCGTTTCTCGAGCGCCCGCCCCGCACGACTTTTTCTCGCTGCCGATGGGGAGTAGTAGAATGGTCTTCCTCCGTGAAACACGGCAAAAAAAAACTGTAAATTCTGTATTTTTGTATTTTTTTTGCAGACATTCCGACCCCTACACATTGTTTTGTTGTGGTCCTCATCACAGGCGAAGGCAGCTGGAGCAGAGAGCGATTCATCCATCCACATTTTTCATTGAGCTCCGAGCGAGCGAGAGAGAGAGGGAGGGAGAACATCTACCGCAGCCCGCAGCAGACAATGCCCGCACGCGCGTGCGGTGCATACGTTTGATTTTGCCACTACGGCAGAACCGTTTGCATATCTACTAAACTGTACACACACGGCCTTATAGGGGGCATTGCGTAAGTACTACTGTTGTAAGTGTTCGGGTGTAAAAACTCGGTGCAACCTGAGGCGGTTGGCCGAGTTCCCCGTGTTCGCTGCCCAGAGAGGGTGAGCGCCAATGCAGACACAGGCGTCATCGACACCACCGTCACCCAAGGCGGTTTACACCAGGAGTAGCACGAGCAGCACAAACAGCGGAAGCAGCAGCAACAGCAGCAGCGGCAGGAGCAGCAGCAGGAGCAGGAGCAGCAGCAGCAGAATATGCAGGAGCAGCGTTGTCGTCACTGGTCATCGCAGCGGTAGTAATAGCGGTGATGGGAGCTTCTTTCCAGCGGCTGCGGCGGCGGCGGCAGCGGCAGCTGGAGCGAAGCCAGTGGACCGGTTTCCTCCTCCTCAGGTGGCTCGTTGCGACGCCCCCTTCAAGTCGCGGTGAGCAAGCACAACAATTGAACGGCGTGGCAGAAACTCTGCATTAATAGTATTAATAGTACTAGACTCCGTAGTATACTGCTATTACTAATAATTACTACACATCAAGCATCGAATTGCAGTATAGTAGTGATGGGAGGCTTCCGAGCTCTGAACACAGCAGTGAATGGACGAAGATGCCTTACGTTCAAGTGTGTGACGCAACAGCAGTTGATTCAGGTATATACTTGTTCGGACAAATTATATGTACCGTACGTACCAGGTATTTATATGTACATGCTTGTGCTGCTGCTGTGGACTACGAACAGCAGTAGTACCTGATCGTATAAATGCCAGTACTCGTACCGTACGTTGTGCGTACGAGTATGACATGATAAGAGTATAAACCATATTAACAGCAGTACAAGTAGTGCTTGCTGTATGTCTCTGCCTGCGTGTCTGTTTTTCCGTCATGTTTTATACGTGCTGCTGGCTTCTGCTGTCTTCGTAGCTCTCGCCTGGTCGCTATTTCGTACCAGAGACGTGTTCATAGTTCATATTACGGTGGTACCAGTTATACCAGGTATATTACCGGTTACCGGTCTTGCGGTAATACCCGCGCCGTCAGCAGCAGTACGCAGCAGCAGTACGTAGACTCGTCGTTCGTATATAAAATCAATACGTGCTGGTCACAAACAGTGAAAACTGAACTTTTGAAAAGTTTGATTTCATCAGCAAGCAATCGAAAATTGAAAATTGAAAGTTTCAGTTTTTCGATTAATTAAGAATCAAGAAAGCGGCCGTGCACGGTGGGTGAATCAAACTTTTTTTAGCCGGTACGGCAGTATAATACCGAGTACGTACCTGTGGTACGTATACTGGGTACCTGGTACGTACGAGTACGATCGTATTGTGATCAACTGGTACAACAGCATAACAGCAAGCTTGAGCTTCACAACAGCAGTACGAGTAGTACACGGATTCCCAGGATTCCAGGAAAGAAGAGCATTAATAGGGATCAAATGTACGAATAGATAGCACAAACTAGAAGAGCAGAAACTTGGGTTCGGGACTCGGGACGCTCCAGCTTCCAAAATAGTTGGAGGCATGTTGCACTCTGGCGTGCTGCCAGAGCTGTGCTTCGATGCCACACGGCGGGACGGACGGCGGGGCGGCGGCCGAAGGTTGATTACAGCTCACCAGGCACCACGTACATACCAGGTACCAGGCATTCGACAAAATGGTTTGCTGGCTATCCGATGATGAACGGGAATTGTCCCAAAAGTGGTTAGCTTCACCTCTAATCATTGAAGTAAAGAGGTCACATGCGTGCGTACTTGCTTGCGTTCACGAAGTCCGCGTGCATCGGAAAATAACGAAACAAGCCCAACAAAATCATATCGTACCAGGTACCAGGTACTGACGTACCGTTACCCTATCATATTATACGTACCTGGTACGGAAACAAACACGCACCTCGTACTCGTGTTCGTATCGTACCTGGTACGTACTTGTTATATTATCACAGACGACATGGCACCTGGTACCCGGCTGTATGTACGATCACTACTCACTACGAGTACTGTATTAATACCAACTGCTGTAGCTACGTATACGTACCGTATTTGGCCTAAGATAACACCCACCTCCGAGATACCATCCCATCCAACGCAAGAAACCACCTCCCCCCCCAGGTGACACAACAAGCTAAACAGGTCAAGTGTATCACGGGGGTTCGTCACATAGCCCCTGTGGCGGTACGTAGACCTTCCCACCAATACCAGCGAACGTGAATGTATGGTCCATCCGGGACATTATGTCCATTCACGTTTTACGAGTATACTATGCCGAGCTTAAAAAAAAAAAGTTGAACAATGAAAATTGTATGTTGGTGATCGCAAAGACAAGACGAATCGATGCTGAGATTTTGAACGAAAACAAAATTTCACACTAATAACAAGTAATTATGCAACACAGCATCAAGAAAAAAAACACCAAGACCGGCCAAAATTGGCCAAAATCAGTCGTTTTGGGATAAATCCTCAATATCTAACGAACTTTCGCTTTCCAGGAAAAAGTTTTAAAAAAAACCTGCGTGTATGGCTTCAATTCATCGTTAGCCGACCTCTAAAATAAAATTCCACGCACAATTATTTAATGTAAACTTGAACAAAACGACCTCCAAAATCCGCATTTTTGCCGATATCTCCGTCAGTTTATCGTTTTTTTTCAAAACAGAAAAAAAAGCCCAGGCGCAAATGTGACGAGCTAGCTAAATACGCAGTCTAAATATTGTTTGGCAACTTTACAATCCACCTAAGCTTGGACCAGAAATTCACGTTTTTTGCAAACATCAGGCTAAATAATAATAATTTTAAAAAAAACGACGTGTTATTATCTCCGTCTCGAGAGGGCCGTTTGAAGGGCATCTCTGTTTTTTTCAACAACCTACCCATACCCGAGATAAGTGTTCCTTGGTGATGAGGGGATTTCGGATATTTGGAGCCGGACGGACTATATGTATATGTACACTGCGTGGCGGCATGGCACATGGAGAGCAGCATTGAAGAGGGGCAGACCCCTGCGGCACGGGCGGCCCATCACCGTGGACAAGAACGCGTCTGTTTCGCGCCGGCACCACCTTCTGCACCAACGCTGCCTGCTGTGAGCTGTGACCCAAACATGTAGAACTAGCTGTAAACTCGTTTAGGCTGGTCGGTGTTACCTGGTCGGTCATTGCTCGGTGGCTACTTTTCTTCTTCAACTTTGGAGAGTTTTTTTTGTGTTGTTCGCTCTCGCCCGGTGACTACTCGTACGTACGAGTATGAATACGTAGCTGGTACGATGAACAGACGCCTGTTATGTTTTCCCTTTTTCAGCTTGCGCCACCCCCGGGATTTGAAGTCAACCACAATCCCGAAGGGAAACCGTGTAACCCCTACGTACAGTAGGTAGTAGCGTACTGCTATCACCTATCACCCCCCATCGGTATCACCCCCCCCCCCCCCCACGATAACCTGGTCAATGGTCAATGTCTTAAGGCAAGCAACAAATGAGTACGTACGCCCCCACGAGAACCCAACCATGGTGATATATACAGCAAAACTCGAATGAAACATAAAGCATTAGTACCTGGGATGCCTTTTTTTCACCCGGGGTTCATTAGATACCACGATACCACCCCACCGCACATGCGCAGGATAAAAAACCCACCTGATGAGAGACATGGCAAACTAGCGAACCCTATGTAAATGATTTAACACACGGGGTGGTTTCTTAGGCCAGAACGGTACGTACGACGTTCTCGTATGATACACATACTCGTAAACGTATCATATCATACGTATATACTTCGGACAACTTTAGCAGGTACACGCGCGGACTCTGTACGAGGTAGAGGTAGCAAGCAGTACTCGACGAATGAGTTCGAATAGGTCGTATAATACTTCAGTATATCATACCGAAGTACATGTATTCATCCGAGATACTGCTGTTCTCGCACTTGTATTTATAGCACTGCTGTGGTATCGCCGGTCGCCCCGGTGGTCTACGTAGTGGTTCAACCTCGAATGCTATATCGTACGTATATGATACCAGGCATGGTACAATACCATTAAAAAGGTTCGAGGGCCGGGTTCAAATCCCGTCGGGTTCGCAAAAAACTTGAAAAAAAAGTGCTACGAGTACGTACTGCTGTATTCGCTGTATTCTCATATTCTGTGTGCCTTTTTCTCGTTGCGGAAAGTATATACCCTGGTACGTACGAGAGCGTGACTTGGCGAAATTAAAAATTCGATGAAAATCGACTATTAATAGCAGTGCTATTATTGCTATTAGTAACAATGTTAATGGTGAAGAAACCCTCTGGGCGATAAAGATGAACGCAAGAACCGGGAGGGAGAAGGAAAAGACACATGTGACCACGGCTTTTTGTTGTCTAAAAAGACAAAAGAAAAAAATACGATAGAAAAGCGATGGGTTTGAAAAACACCAAGAAAACATACATACCATAACAGGTACCGTAGCAAACAATATGAACGATTTGTATACTGCTGTGTTCATATATATATAGTTCAGAGTTTGTATGTCATGTGTTAAAAACGATTACAAACAAGAAACCCGAGAGACGCACGAAATTACGACCGCGTTTTCCCGGTTTTACTCCGCTACATATATTACACTCAGCTAGCAAAGATGAGTTTCGACGAAATCCTCGAGCTCAGCTGTTGTTTTCTTTAAGTTTTTTAATATATATATATTGTACCAGCAGGTGTTCATACGAAGCACCAGTAGAAGTAGCCGAGGTACAAAACAGCTCAGTTACGTGTCACGGCTTCGCATGTACATACATTGTCGTATCATACATATAATACGCACTGCTGTTGTAGTGTAAATACTTTTGAGCCTTGCACATAGTTGCTATGTAGCCTGACAGCTACTCCGGGGGTGCCTTGTGCTCGTCGTGCAGTCTGCCACCGCTGCTCCGACGTTCGTTCGCTCTTTAAGACAACCGACGTGCGCTCGCTCTTCTAGACAGCAAGGACGCCCACCATCATTGCTCTAAGCACCCCTTGAAGCCGCTAAGCACTACGTACGTACCTGTGTACCAGGGGCTGCGGTTACGTTTTTTACGGCTTGCATAATCACGCAATTCTCTCTTTACCAACGAACACAAGATTACTTCTTGATCTCTGTAATCTCAATGCTCATATTTTATATACTCGTATAACATCATCAGTTGTCGTATAATACGTATCCAGTAGTTACTGCTGTAGTTACATATTGACAGTGGATCCTTAGGTAGTTGTTTCCACACTCTGATTGGCTAGGAGCAAGGGGTACCCGGTGTAATCACAGCATCCAAGCAACTAGAAATTGGCGACCTCATAGCTTAGGCGTTTTGTGTTTATTTACTATGTAGATATATACCAGGTATACGATATGAACCATGTACCACGTTACCACGATCAGTACTTTCACGAGCAGTACTGCAAACGTCGTCAGAGTCCGAGTCCGAGTCATCGGGACTCAAGCCATTGACTCGCGAGTCCCGAGTCAGTTTGGAGTACTGAGTCCCAAGGGTACCAGGAGCTGAAATGACTGAGTCTTCGCGAGTCCCTAGGGTACCGAAAGCTGAAATGACTGACTCCTCGCGAGTCCCAAGGGAATCATATGCTAAAATGACTGGATCCTCGCGAGTGCCAAGGATACCAGAAACTGAAATTACTTGATTCCTCGCGAGTCCCAAGGGTATTATCAGAAGCTGAAATGACTGACTCCTCGCGAGTACCGACCGAGCCAAAGGATAAAAAACCAATCAAAACACGTTTTTTTTGTGTGTTTTATTTTATTTCTTTGAAATAATCTGCCAAAGATCTTCAGCGTCCCGAGTCCGAGTCATCGGGACTCATAAGTCCTGTGACTCGCGAGTCCGAGTCTATTTTGGAGAACTACGAGCTGGTCTGAGCGTAAGGATCAGGTTGTGTTTGCCGGCATGTTCCCAGCTCAGTTTTTCGAATTTCGAACTGAAAATTCGTGTGGGGCATCTCCAGTGTATAACAGAGACCTTTCTTCGTGCTCATTTTAATTTTTTCAAGATGCGGTGGATATATTCATGCTTTCAGAAAAAAGCGGATAACGTTTTGGCCGAAAAGTATTGGAAAAAAACAAAAAAACAAAATGAGCACGAAGACGTCTCTCGGCGAGAACGTTGCGAATCACGTGCCAAAACAAAATTTTCAGACAAAAAAGCGAAAAATTGGTGTGGGTAATCAGGATTTTGTGTCGCTCATCGTAATGTTTTGAATTTGTATAGGATGTCACAAACACGCCATATCTCTTGACAGACAACGAATTAGGCGATGGCGAGGATATCGATCGTTTCGTCTTGCCTTAAGGAATGTTCACACCAAGTATCAGCGCCATTCGCGTTGCAGAATTTTCGGACTTTCGTATAGACTTTAGTATCGAGATACCTACGCACACATTGACGGGATTTACTCGGCATGGGATTTCTCGACGACATCAACTCGGATTCCAAAATTTATCATGTCTGCAGATTCGCTCTACGCTCAGGAACAATGCTGTCAATTTTGGAGTCCTAATATTTCTAAGCGGTCGAGAAAACGCCGATCGAACGAATATGTGCTAGTTGGTCGGACCAGCTCGTACAGTAAATCCCCAGGGTGCCAGAAGCTGGAATGACTCGAGTCCTCCTGAGTCCCAAGTGTACCAGAAGCTGAGATTACTTGTGGGTCCCAAGTTGGAATGACTGGTGTTCACTGGACTGGTACCCTGACGACCTTTGGAGTACTATTAATTGCTATGTATGTACGTGGTATATAATTCATATCATACCAGGTATGATACCACTTTGGCCGGAAATACAAGGGCCGTGTCAGTATTCAAGTAAATTGCCAAGCGGCCCTTACGTCTTCGGCCAGAGAGAGAACTTTATACTGCTGGTATGTTTTTTGCGGCAGGGGTGCAGCACGTGGCAGCAGCATAGGGGGACACAGCAGCAGCTGCAGCGCGATGCCGGCATGCATGCAGATACTTATGTTTCGGTAATACATACCATCGTATGTATGTACCAGGTGTGTGTTTTGTGCACATTAAGCCGTTCTTTCTACCCGTCGACATCCAGCACACCCACACCCAGTGCCCATGCCGATTCTTCATCCTATAGATAGATAGAAGTTCTGCGGTCACAAAACCACGACACATCAGAGATACTACGTTGCAATATAGTGATCAGAGCAGACAATGCAATGCCATGGACGACAGGCACCAGGTACACACGCAATCTGGTGGAGTGTACGTGGCGTCACAACGAGAGATCCCTTTTATATCTTTTACATCGCCGCACTTTCGTTTTTTTGGGAACAAAGTGTTAATACTTGGAATTAGTGTGGGGCGGTTTTATGCACGCGCTGAACGGGTTAACTTGGTGTCGTGCGTACACAGGCTTTATTGCTGCACTGCTGCTGTACATCCAGAAAACCTAAATCTGACTCCAACTGCAAGTGTTTTGTCCAGACAACGAGAGTGCTCTCCTACGGAAATGGGTTTTGTAAATACTTACTACCAGGTACCCTATAGTATTTTGACGAGGGCCACAGTAAATAGGACCACATATGGTTAGTAGAAATGGGGAAATACATAGTTTTTTGCCTGTACCATACCAGGTAGGTTCTATTTACTATGTTCCCCCGTATATAATGGACGTGTCACGTCAGATACAACGTCAGGCAACAACGTAGCCAACAGGTCAGCAAGCACGTCAGACCGCCAGTGACGTCCAATCATCGCTCGGGAAAGGAGCACATGTCATACATACGAGCTGGGCCAGCCATAACATGGTTTAAACGTCGGATTGGCCATGCCCCCATCATTTTTTCGAATTTGGACTTGATTTTTCGACACGGCGTAGTTCATGCACTCGTCAACAGGTTGACCGTCGGCCCTATGCAATATTTTATTTTTTCCAGGAGATATGACCGATCCAAAAACCCGAAAAAACACAAATGCGACCAAAACTAGTTAAAAAAATCAAAAAAAATAAATAGGGCCGAAGGTGAATGCCTTTGAACGTGCGATTCCAATCCGGGGTTAAAAACTCAGTGCAAAATATTCAAAATTGAGCGGGGCATCGCAGAAATGCCATTTTTTTCGTAATGACTCGACGAAAGTATAGAAATCGAGTTTTGGTAATATCTCTTGATGGGTGGCGAATTGGGCAACGAGACTTTCATTGCTCTTGTCTGTGTATCTTCAGCACTGTCTCCACCAAGTTTCATAGAGATCGAAAACGGCGATTTATATACGAATTTTGTGTCAAAAAGTCGGTGTTTTTGAGTTTTCGCAGATATCTCAGCGAGATCAAGTCGGGAAAATAAAAAGTATAGAAATTTTCATATACGATTTTTTTTTGCATCAGCAGTGGTGTGTCAGGGTTAGTATCCCCATTTTTTGTAGCCTAATTTGCAGTGGTTCACGAGATCCGACTCAACAAAGCTTTATCCGCTTTACGGCTGGCCCAACTCGTAGGCACTATTAATAGCACATACTCGTAAAAATACCTTCCATAAATACCGCGTAACTATACGTACTCGTAAGCATTCGCCTTTTATGGCATGCCTGGTACTTGGTCGGTAGCGAACTCGTTGTACGAGACAGCTCTGTTATTAATAATAAAAGCCTACACATCCCGGAGAACGCGTGATCGAATTGTCACACCAAGCTTGCAAATATCAGGTACAACAGCAGTAGTATTAATTTTGTTTAAAATTTGAAATTTTCGATCTCACAGTTTTTTTTTGTTTTGGTTATTGTCAATTTGTCGTATTACGACATAACAAGTAGACTTATACATATAATACTCCACTCATACTCGGTAAGAGTTACACTACAAATTACAAGTCAGTACGTAACATTTGATGATTTTGATTGATTGATCGATTGGTAATTTGGAATTGATACTGCTGCTGCTGCCCTTCATTGTTTTCTTGATGTTGTTGATTCAGGTTGATGGTGTGTTGGTGTTTAGTTTTAACTCTCAAATAGCTGTTGGCCGATGGATTGTGTGTTGTGTGTGTGTGTGTGTGTGTGTGTGTGTGTGTGGTGGTGTGGTGTTGAAAATAGATAATGCGATAGTCTGAAGCAACACCAGTTATGTATGTAATAATTAAGAGTATGTAGTACGTACGTAAAGGCTACTGGTCTAGACTAGACTTTGTATCATACCAGGTATACCAGTATAGCAGCAGTAGCAGTAGTCCAGCAGTTTCGGCAGTGACTCATAGCAGTGGGCGGTGCGATACGAGAAAATGCTGACGTGCTCGAGGTAAATGAACAAAACAAGATAAAACACCCCCTGGGACGAATTTCACAGCCGATCTTCTGGAAACCCATGCCTTAGAGGGGCACGCACAACGAAAATTACAGTATGGCTTTTGGAAAAGGTCTCGACGGGAGAGACCTTGCCATAGATAGACGCGTAGGTCGCTTGGCGTTTGCACTGCTCTCCCCCATGTTGTCGACAGAAAATCAGCGGAAAAAGTCGTCCGACTGGGTGTGCGTTATCCTAACTATAAATGATGTTACGGGGAAGCATAGTAAATACCTGGTAGTAATTAGGGGACCTATGGCACACACAAAAACCTACCTGGTACCTGGTATATATTTTTCCTTGCTTTACTACCAATATTTCGGTCCTGTTAACTATGGCGCCCGGTATTGTTATAAGTGTCACACGTGTGATAAAGGTGTACGTAAACGAAGTAGAGTGCCTTGGTTCGTGGAGGGCAGGACTATCTCCCATAGTACGAATACGGCCTGGTCTGTCTGTCTGTAGGCATGTAGGTACGGTATCACCCCGGTGATAAGCTATCGCACCCCCCCTCGGACTATTAATAGAATGAATGCATGTCTTGAGCTGATCTTCTCTACACACGGGAAGAGTGCAATCGCCGAGAGATGCGCCTGTCTATGCAATTATCTAAAGCCATCACCCTTTTGTGGTTGCTTGCCCCCAAGCGGTTCGTAGTAGGATGCAGCTCACCCTTCATGCGACCCGCTGAACACCTCGCGACGCTTCGCGCTTGGTGCTAGCAATGTCTGCCCGGTCGGTGCAAACCCCGACATGCTCCATCCCGGCATTGTAGGGATGCGAGGGTCTATGGTCGTACGACTACGGCCATGCATGCCTACTGACTACTGTTCTGGAGAAACTTGGCTCGGAAACTTACCCCAGGGGGTGCGCTGGTGGGGTATATAAGCCACCCTTTTCGTTTTGTGATCCCCCCCCCTCCTTGCTCTGGAGGAAATGGGCTCATAACCTTATTTGGTCCAGTATACCAACTCTTAATGTGCACCTGGTATATGTACGTACTTGACAGCAGCACATGTTATCGATCTAAAGGCAGACGAACAGGTCTTTGTTGACCATCGTGAGGCGGTGCCTGGTAGCGGGTTTCGGTCGTGGGAAGCGCTGGTGGTGGTAGTGGTGGCGGAGGACGGCGGTGATGCCCTCTTGTGGTGTTTTCTGGCGATCGATGAGGGGGGGGGGTGTACTCATGTTGTGCACGGCCGTAGTCATATGACCATAGACCCTCGCATCCCTACAATGCCGGGACGGAGCGCGTTGGGTTTTCACCAACCAGGCAGACATTGCTTGCACCAAGCGCGAAACGCCGTGTGCCATTTTTTTCGTAATGACTCGACGAAAGTATAGAAATCGAGTTTTGGTAATATCTCTTGAGGCGGAGCTTTGGCCATATGGACCGACAGCTTCAATGAGTTAATTAATTTTCTGGAGGAGGATGTGCGACGTGTGGTTGGTTAGGTGTGGGGTGGGTGGGGGCGGGTTCCGGAGAGTCATGGCAATGGTGGTTTATACTAAGGTGGCTGTAACTGCGCTCCACGGACGACGAGCCGTTGACGGCGGTGGGGAGTAGTAACACTACGGGAGAGCGACGCGCATGGTGCGCCTGGTGCGGAACAGGAAGGGTGTCTGGCGGGGTGTCTAGGACGCGGCGCGGTGGCACAAGAGTGAGTGCTACTGCGAGCCCCGCAGCACCGCCAAAGAGAAAGCAACAAAAAAAAAAAGGGCAGCCTTGTTGTCTAGCTCACGGCGCAGCGAGTGCGTGTTTTACAGCGTCGTTGCCAACGCGACGCCAACGGCCAACCTATAAAATTATATCATATATTTATAGACGAGGGGGGGGGGGGGGAGCTTCTGTGCCCAGCATTCAAATCATGGGCGTTTTTTTTTTTTGGTTATGTGACGCCGTACACGCATGTTTGAGATTTCTTCGCTTACTACTTACCGATGCGGTGGGTACCCCGGCTTAAGGGAGGGTACGCTATATAAGAGAACAGTGCAGTTAAGAGAGGCCAAATCTGCTGGACCCGCCTACACTAAACCTATCTATTTCCCACTGCTGTGGATAAAAAAGAAGGCTAGCACTAGTTAAGAGAGGGGTGTTTTCGGCCTGTACCGCACCTGTCTTAAATAGGGGTACCCACTGTTTGTTTATACTATTTGATATATCAGAAACGTCGCATTACCAACGTTTGTTAGTATTGCATACCAGGTACGCGTATACTATATTAGTATCGGTATTGAGCAGTATTGTGTGATAGTATTTATTAATAGCAGCAGAAGTAACAGCATGTTAGGATGTCATGGTATCCCCTCCCCGTACCCCGTATTTTGCGACCGCGGTGTCGGCGAGTTCAGCTTCTTGGAAACCTAAGATCCCAAGAGCGGCTGGGGAGGCTAGGCTAGCGTGAAGCTTGCATATGTCATGTGTCACTCGTCGAGCCGAAGGCGGGAAGGCCCGATTGCTCGAAGGACTGCTGTCGCGATGTAGTATGTATATTGGTGCTCTGTTTGGTGACATCGTGATGTGATGTGATGTGATGTAGAAGCAGCTTTCATTGGTCGGTGTGCAAGCTCGATCGAGAGACAGAGCGGCCTTGCGTGGTAGAGTCAGACGAACTTACAGCGCTCGGGCCCGCCCCCCCATGCTGCCTTGGCGATTTACGGTGTCGCAAGGCTGTGTTTAGTAGGGTATGTGATTTTGGGTACTCCGGTACCTACCCGTGGGTCGGGTACCCGGGTGTCTACTACCTACCCGAGGGAATACCCGGGTACCTACTGGAGTATGACCCAAACAGCCAGATTTGGTACCCGGCTACCCCAGAGTATACTCAGTATATCCTATACACTAAAGACACCCTTGCTAGGAATACTCTACCCGTGGTATTATATGTTGACGATATTTCATGGTATACACGAATGTTAGATATTTCCCCCATCATACTACGTAGATACACACGATACGATAACCTCTTCTTAGCTATTAATTCGGGTCTGCGCTGAGCTGACTGCTCAATGATACCTCAGCGGTGATGGTATTTCTCCAGCGTGAGTTTATACTGTACTGTTGGATGAGAGGCAAAAGAAACTGGCTGCTACACTAGCTCAGGGGGTTTTGGTTGCATCTACAACGTATGCTATTAATAGTATCGTAGGTATTTACGTACCTTGGTACAGCTGTTTGCAAATGGCTAGTTTATATCATATGTTTATATAATGTGTAACTGCTGCGCGCATTTTTGCAGGCGCAAAAAGGGTGTGCGATGTTGCTGCTCAATACCGCCGTGCTGATTGCTATCGGTCGTAGTTACACAAAGGAAAGTCTCCCTGCCGCCTCGCTCCCTCAGTGCACTTGTATACACGTTGATTGATAGTACTGCAGACGAAGAGTACTATTGATACCACGCTTCAATAACGAACAAACGCTTAACCCCTTAACCCTTTTAGAACTGCAGTCCCGTTTTGGGGACACATTACTTAGAATTAGAGTGGTTTGTCCCCATAACGGGACTGCAGTTCTAAAAGGTCCCACGAATTTGGGGACCAACTACTTGGAATTAGTGTGGGATACATTTTTCAGTTCTGAATGGGTTAACGGTGGCCTTATCAAATCGATGTATCGTGTGCAGAGGGAGCGAGGCGACAGGGAGACTTGTCTTTTTTTTTGTCTTTTGTTTTTGTGTAACTACGACCGATAGCAAATCTGTATTGGTATGGAGCAGCGACCCCGCACACCGCACTCTCTTTTGCGCGCTCAGACTTGCATTGGGTGCAGAAGTTATCCATCATACCGGTATAGTTCAGGCAATAGTGAACGATGGAGGCGCGTATGAAATAGTACTTTTAATAGTGTGTGTCCTCTGTGTCGTAGCCTGTGACCAACCGCGGAACGGTTTGCTCACTAGTGCTACGTAGCACATTTATGCCTGGTGAATATTTGATGTGATGATCTTACTCGTAATGTGCCTGTGCATGCAGCTTCGTGTTACTGTATATGCATCAGTTCTCGTTTTTGTGTGTTGCTGTTGCTTCTTTTTCTTTATTCGTTCGTTCGTGTTTTGATGACCGTTGCGACGCTCATCGCTCGTCGCTCATTACTCATCTCTCGACACTCTGCTATCAGCACCGACTCGATTATTGAAGTGCTGCTCCCCTGCTGTATCCGTCCGAAGTCTATACGTAATGTTTTGCAGTACGAAGTATTAAGGTATGCCATGTACGTAGTGCCCACCTTGCGTAAGTCCAAGTTACGTTGTGTTATCATACAAGACGATGTGGGAGCATTGCGACGGAGTGGCTGTTGGAATTCCGCCTCGCAGTTTGGTGCCGTGGTATTTTTGTTGCTGATAACGTATGCACGCACGCACGCACGTATTGTAACACAGCCAGACTGCTGCTTGCTGTATGGGAGTCGTCGCCAGGATATAGTTTGGGGCTTTTTACCCTTTGTTTTCACCTCTTGGGCTGCGCTGTTTCTACGAGTGCGTAAGACTGCTCTTTCAAAATCCGTTTCGAAGGTCGTCAGAGTACCAGTGAGTACCAATAGAGTACCAGTGAAAACCAGTCATTCCAGCCCTTATGTCGTCCAAGTACCGGTAAGTACCAGTGAAGACCAGTCATTTTTCAGCCCTTGGGATTCGCAAGTACCTGGTACTCCGTTATTTTGAGCTTGGCACTCGTGAGTACTCAGCCTTTTTAGGCTCCGGCATCCTTGAGATTCGCGAGGACTCAAGTCATTTCAGCTCCTGGTGCCCCTTGGATACTCGCGAGGACTCAAGTCATTTAAGCTTTTGGTACCCTTGTGACTCGCGCGGACTCTTAAGTCATTTCAGCTCCTCGTACCCTTGCGATTCGCGAGGACTCACGTCATTTCGTCTCGTACTCCTCTTGGGACAAAGTACTCCAAAACCACTGGTACTCGCGAGTCACTGACTTTGAGTCCCGATGACTGGGTACTGGTACTCTGACGACCGTTGAAATCCTTCCGTAAGAGACGGGCTTAGGCGAGAGAGAGCGGAATGGGAAGTGGAACGCGAGCAGCAGCAGTGGAGGCAGAAATAAAGTAAGAAAAAACCTCCACGTTTGTTTGTTTATTTCTAAATAGTCTAATATTATAATATCGTCGTAGACGTGGAAGATTATAAGTGCTCTGGCCCAAAATAACCTACTGTAGAAACAAAAAAGAAAGTAAACGTAAACAAACAAACAAACAAAACAACAAAAAGTTCCGAGAAAATATGATATCCAGAGTAGCACGATACTTTTATTTGCTGTACGCGGACGTGTCTGACAAGCTAAAGCTATGCTGCCGGGCTCGAGTGCTTTGCATTTTTTTCACACCCTGGACAATTCCTATTTCAATAGTCTATTGTGTCTATAATTTTTTTGGGTGTAGTCTATTAATTGGAATTGCCCAACCAAATGGTTTTGATTGCAGTATATTAATTTGAATTGTCCGGGTAATTTATTTTGGATGCTGCCTACTATTTGGAATTGTCCAGACAACTGATTTTGGGTGCTGTCAATTAATTGGAATTGCCTGCATAATTATTTGGACCATTCCTATTACAATAGTCTATTGTGGCTACAACTGATTTCGGATGCTGTCTATTAATTGGATTTGCCCAACCAAATGATTTCAATTGTAGTATACTAATTGAAATTGTCCGGGCAACTGATTTTGGGTGCTGCCTATTAATTGGAATTGTGTCACAATTGATTTCGGGTGCTGGCTGTTAATTGGAATTGCCGAGACACTTGATTTAAAATACTATCTATTAAATGCAATTGTCCAACTAAATGATTTCGAGTGATTTCTATTAACTGGAATTGCCCCGTCAAATTATTCCGAGTGATATTTATCAGTCGGATTTGTATAGCCAATTTGTTTCGAGTGTTGTCTACCAATTGAAACTGTCCAACCAAATGATTTCAAGTACAGTCTATTAATTGGAATTGTCGAGGTCAGAAAAAAATCGAACACTAACAATTGGAAGGTCAGGACAAAGCCTATTGACCCAACCAACAATGAAATTTGGAAAGTCAGCACAGAAACCTATTGACCAAACCACTCCTATTGATAGGCAAGACCTGAAACTAATTGTTGAAACAATTTCAATTGGAAGGTCAGGGCAGACACCTATTGATCCGACCATTCCTATTAACAGAAAGGAACAGAAATAAATTATTGAAACAATTCCAATTGGAAGGTGAGAGCAGAAACGGTTTGATTGAACCATTCCAATTGTGAGACAAGACCAGAAAATATTTGCTGAAACAATATGTATTAGAAGGCCAGGACACAAACCTATTGTCCGAACCATGCCTATTAATAGATGCACCACGAAAGCAGCATCTCGACCAATTCCATTTAAATGGACTTCCGAAAGGTCTACTGTAAAAGCAATAGTCCATTGCGGGTAGGTCCCATATCCTGTTGAAGAAGTAATAGAGTATTGGAGTCTCCGGAGCGAAAAATTGCAGGAGACAATTTTATTTAATTCACAGAGCTCTAAAACAATTGCTTAAGCAATTCCTATTGGTAGGTGGACTACAATATGTTGTTGTCTTTGCAATTCCAATTGCAGCAATATGGTAAGAATCAATTGTCCGCCTCATTTCATTTAATAGACTTTTCGGTGGGTCAATTGTGGGCGCAATAGTCTATTGCGATGCCTATTGTCCAAGGCTTAAGCAGAAAGGGAATGTAAAAAAATATCCTAGTGATTAATCGGCCGCCAAACATTTTGTCCGAGATATTTAATTTAATGGGCATCCTCCGAAATATGTTGTCTGGTCGATTCCAATTAATAGACTGCTTCATGAATCGTTTGCCTTTGCAACTTTAAGAAATACATACATTGATGTGTCAAATTCCTATTGCAGCGTCCGGAATCAATTGACCGGTAACATATTATTGTCGATTAAATGGAAATGCCTGATTGTCTGGACATTTGTTTTCGAAGCCTGCCAAATAAATGAAATTGCCAGGACAATTATGTAGAAAGATGCCAACTAAATCGAATTGCCCGCGCAATTAATTAGAAAGATGTCACTTAAATGGAATTGCCAGCACAATTGGTTGAGAAGGATGTCTATTAAATGGAATTGCCAGGACAATTGATTAAGAAGGATTCCAATTAAATGCAATTGCCAGCACAATTTATTTGGGAGGATGTCAATTGAATGGAATTGCCAGCACAATTGATTTGAAGGGGTGTCAATTAAATAGAATTGCCAGCACAATTTATTTAGGGGAATATTAATTAAATGGAATTGCCAGCACAATTGGCAACAAGAAATATTCTGCAATTGTCCATTAACGTTACAATAGAATGGGATATTATATTTCAATAGACTGGGTTCAGCAATGGGATTTCGGTGGTTACTGCTAATAGCAATTACTTCAACCATTAATGTAGATGGGTGTATATTAGCATAAATTGGGTGGACGATAGGGCCTAGTGGGTGTCTGTTAATAGCAATTGTCTGTACCATAGAGCTCGATGCGTTCCAATTAATTGGAATTGGCGACCACAATTGCCAGTCAATTGTAAGAGGAATCTATTAATAGGAAATTAGACTGTTGTCAATTGTCCAGGGTGTGATTTCGTAACTCAGATCCGGGGTCACAAAGTAGGCTCCTCTCCCTCCTCCCCCCCTACGGTTCTTGCCTTGGTTTTTATCGCGAGAAGATTTCAGCACTTTCTTCCCTCGTCGACTTTCGTCGAATATTGCTTACCCACGCAGGGGCGGCCGGGGATTTGGATATCATACACCTAACCCCCCCCCCCCCSGGGGGTCCGAAAATTTTTTTTTGAGTATTTTTTGTTTTCTTGTTTTCTTTCTTGTGTGTTTTGTGTTCTTGTACGATGATACACGCGTACATAGCATATGCTTTGTATTGTTTTGAGAAGATGTGGGCCGCGCGCCCACGAGATGCAATGGTGGTATGATATGTCCCCCCACCCCTTGGCGCGTAACGTCGACACTACAATCACTCCGACTCATGTCGCGACTACTTTTAATAGCAGTGTTGGACATCGAACGAGATTCGAGTTCGATCTTCTCGTTCAATACCGATAGCCAAGAAAACGAATCGATATGTATGTACGATTTCGATATTTGATAACATGGGAGCTTTCGTTTCAGTATCTGCATTTAAACACGGGGATGTCAGAGGATGGAAGGAGAAAAAAATGTTCGATATAAAAAATGTTCGATATTTCGATATATACCTATCGAAAATGTCGATACTATATATACCTGGTATGTCCCACACTGCTGTGTGCAACCCCTCTGAGACCCCTTTGACAGCGACTAAAACAATGGTGACTTTCTTTTTTTTTTACTGTGGGTGTTATCAACCTGTCTTGCGATGAGCGTGAGCGCCCGGCATTATCACGGGTTATACAGCAGTAGTCAGTATGAATAGATGAATAGTAGCAGCAGGATCCCGTTGCGGTGCAGTATACACGACTCCTTGCATGGTATACCATGTACATGACTCTAGGCAGCACTTTGTATGTACCATCCCCCAATCGCGCAGTACGTATATATACATGAGGACATATAAAATCCGTAAGTACGCGCGATCGAAGTATTACACTCAGCTAGCAAAGATGAGCTTCGACGAAATCCTCGAGCTCACAGCTGTTGTTTTTTTTAATTTTTTGAATATATATATAGCCGTTGTGTAAATATACCTGGCATATACTTATTTGATATTAATAGTATATATTTATAAAATTAAAAATATATATCCTCATACGGGATGTACATACATCCTGCATGAGGACATGTAAAACCCCCAAGTATACACGCGCGATCGAAGTATCGCACTCCGCAGCTTTGCAAAGACGACTGTCGACGAAACCCTCAATCTCACAGCTGTTGTTTAATTTTATAAATACATACATATATGTAGCATATAGCCGTTGCTGTGATAGCCACTGCTGCTTTGTCGTGAAGTTACCCCTCTCAAGTCCCCGACAGGGTTATTAGTTAATAGTCGCCACTACCTGGTACTGCTGTACCACACTTATCTCCGCCGCCGCCGTCTTGGTCGTCGTTGTCGTCACTACTTAGCTGCTCGCGGAGAAATAAGAAACTCGCCGACGCGGCATGTTTTTTTTTAGGGGTTATTTCATGTGTTCTATCTTGTGTTTACTTTCTATACTATTTGTGAAGAATTTGTATTTATACAAAGTATGTAGTATATACCAGGTATATATTTGGTTGTTAATAATTGTCCGTTGATTGGATTGAAGTCAAGCTGTCGAGGTTGGCGCTTGATGGTTGATGCGTCATGCCTATGATAGCCGCTCCCCCAAGACCGGAGACCGAAAGACCGGCCGGCTCGTATGATGCGTATATACGTAGCGGCGACGGCGGCGGCCGGGTGGTGGTGATGATGAGCGATGCAACGTCAATCGATGTTGTTGATTGTTCGTCGTTCGTTGTGCCACTGCTGCTGCTTCTGCTGCTGCTGCTTCTGCTGCTGCTGCTTCTGCTTCTGCTGCTGCTGTTGTTGTTTGGCGTGATAATGCGATGACATCTGTTTATGCTGCCACTGCTTATTTATTCTGCTGCGGGTGCTGTCAATTCTGCTGCTGCTGCTACTACNGGGTTGGGTTGGGTCTACGCGCGTACCTTGATCCCACTAGGAAGTGCTTCCTAGCCCGCAAACGCAAACGCAAACAACGAACAGCCCGACCCCTGGAAGATCTTACCGGACGATGTGTGAATAGTTCTCAATAAGTATCATAAGCCTGTTGAAATATAAATGCGGCGGCCACAAACTCAAAAGTAGGCATGCCCGCCTCCCCAATAAAACCTTCACTCTGAGCCTCTCTACTGCCGTGAAGTTTACCAACAAAAAAGGGGGGGCAGGGGGGGGGGTACTTTATTTTCATGCATGGCCGTAGTCGTGTGACCAGGGGGTATTTAATAGCTGTAAGCATTGGCTGAGTTTGAGTTGGGGTTGGGGTTTTGGGTTCATTGTGCTGCTGCTGTGTTCGTATCGTACGTACCTATCATGTATGGGCTGTTACCCTCCTCACGTATAGTGTCGTACACAGCAGCAGTGTCACACGGTGTCTTACGAGCTTTTATTTTCTCAATTATCTGGTACCTGATAGGGTGGGTAAGCCACTACTAAACACAGCGGTAATTAATAGTGTACTATAATACCGTCTTCCGAAGGGTTGATTTGAGGGCTTGGGAAGGCTCGGTGCCTGCTTTTTTTTTTGTTAAATACCGGCGGCGTGCAGGAGAGATGACGTTTTTTTTGTACGAGTTATAATAATCATAATCATAATCGTAGTAGAAATTTTTCAGGCCCACGGGGCAAATGGTTGTCCTGTTGTGGTCCGTTCATGTATCCGTTCGTTTGTCCGTTCGTTCTCTGTTACGTGGTTGGATCTCGTATCGACGGTTTCGATATATATCATATATCGTACTGGTATATCATTATCGTACTGGTATCATATATCGTATATCATATCGAACGTGTTTTCCCCTCCAATCCCCTGTGGCATCCCCGTGTTTTTTTTCTTGAAGACACTGAACGAAAGCTTAAGCTTCGATGCGTCAAGTACCAGTATCAAATATCAAAGTCGTATCGATAACCAATGCTATCATTGCATACGAGTACTCTGTACGAGTGTATTCACAGATTGCATACGTACGTATTCAAATGTAAATGTACTACAGCCAGTAGTATTCATATTACTATATACTGCTGCTTGTAAATCTATATCATACGTACATGCAATTGCCTGACCAAAGTATCACTCTTCTTTTTCTCTTTTTTTTTGTGCTGGTTTTTTACAAATGATTTTGTACACTCTGGCAAGCTGACTCTGGTATTGTTTTTATTGTGTAGGTTTTGCCTCGATTAGTACAAAGTCTATGATACGTGCATATTCTATATATACGTATAGAACATTCTACTTTTTTTGGTCGTTCTTTATTGATGACGCAGTTGCTTTCCAGATGATCAACCTGGTGGGGAGGTTTTGTTTATTATACGTACCCCTCAGCGGTATTCGGGACTAAAGGCAGTAGCCATGGTCACAGCAGTGCACATGTTTTATATCATGTATATATTATATTATATCGTATAACACTATTTTAATAACTATAAACTTGTTCGGGCTGGTCGGTGATACCCAGTTACTTGCCCGGTGGGTCCTTTTTTTTCTTTAGCTTACAAGAGATGTTTGTAGTGTATGTTCCTCGTTCTTTTTTGCCCGGTGTCTATATACGCACGAGTAGTAGTAGTAGTAGCTGTCGGAACGAACGCCTGCTGCTGCTGCTGTGTTAGAACCCCTTTTCAGCTTGCGACACCCCCCCCCGGGATTTCGAGTCAACCACAATCATCCCGAAGGGGAGATGCAAACTTTCAAAACATTCATCACGGCGGGGGGTACGGAGCGCGAGGCACGAGCGTCACTTGTTCAGTAGTGGACAAACACTGTTAGTGGATCTTCCTAAGGTAGCTAATTAGGCACTCTGTTTGGCCAAGCAAGCACTGACCACTGGCATAGGGTTAGGGTTAGGGTTAGGTTCGATCTGAGGGTCAACATACTGCTACCAAGACAAAACCCCCATTTTAAATATCCACTATCACCCTTTGTCCACCCCTCGACTTGTTGTATACTGCTGCTGTACGTGTATACGAACACGCTTTTGATGATGAGTTGCTGACGCGAGAACCAAAAACGTTGGTTGGGCTTTTGACTCGCGACAAAACAGCAAGTTGTGCAAAAAATGAAACGGAAAGAATGGAAAAATGAAAGATTAAATTGAAATCGCTTTGTTGTTGTTGTTGTTTGTTTGTTTGGCAGGTGTGCTTGGAGCTACGCTCGGCGGGGTCGGGCTTCCTGCTCTCCGCGTGCGGGCACACGTTCTGCCGGGCGTGCCTGAGGGGTTACGTCACCAGCAAGGTCAACGATGCACAGGCGAGAGCAGAGATGACGCTGTTTATTCATACGGCTTCTATGGTTGACCGGTCGTCCGGTGTTGTTTCCTATTTTTGGGCGTGTCGAGGCCTCGCTCAGGCCTTCACCTTCTAATTATACAGTATTAATAGTAGTTTTGGTGCGTAGGGGAGCGACCAGTCCTTTTCATTTTGTGTCAAACCGCTATACCGTGTTACTATTAATAGCAGCATCTTTGCAGGCGAGGAAGTCGACTGACCGCCCCCTATCTTCCCTCCTTCCTCCTCCCTCCTCCCTCCTCCCTCCTCTCTCCTCCCTCCTCCCTCCTCCCTCCTCGTCTCCTCCTCTCTCTCCTCCGCTCCCCCCTCCCCTTCTCCCCACCCTCACCCCACCCCCCTCCCTTTCCCCTCCCCCCGTTCCCCCTTGTCCGTCCTCCCCCTCCTCCTCCCCCGCCCCTCCCTCCCCCCCTCCTTCCCTGCTCCTTGCCTTATCCCCCCCCCGTCCCCACGCACGGCACGTATTAACCCAAACCCATAGAAACAGGTTATCTACGTGCTTTACGTCAGCGGATGACGACTTGGAAGGCGGAGGGGGGGGAGGGGGGAGGAGAGGAGGAGGACCATGGGGCGCATCTGGGGGGCCAGTAGCTGCGGGTGCATGATCACCCCAGGGGATATCGCAAGACCTTCTCGCGTCGGACCGAAAAACACGCCGAAAGCTGAGCTGGCGGACTGCGGAAGCGGGGCCGGCCGCGGGGGCGGGTGGGGGGGGGGCGGGTACCCATTTGTTGCTTGCCTTGGTCAATTGGGGGGAAGGGGGGGGGGGACTCTTTTTAGTGCTCGCCTAAGTCGTGATTGACCATTGGCCACCGCATCCCTTTCGAGGCGCGAGGGGGGGGGGGTGGGGATTACTCGGTGGCGGCGGGGGGGTACTCATGTCATGCATGGCCTGTAGTCGTATGATATCACCCATAGACCCTCGCATCCCCACAATGCCGGGACGGAGGCACGTCGGGAGGGGAGGGGGCGGGGGGGGGTGTACTCGATATTCATGCGTGGCCGTAGGGGGGGGTGTACTTCATTTTAATGCATTGCCGTAGCCGTATGACCATAGACCCTCGCATCCCTACAATGCCGGGACGGAGCATGTCGGGTGTTCACCGACCAGGCAGACATTGCTAGCACCAAGCGCGAAGGGCCGTGAGGTGCTCTCTGGTGGACGCACGTTGTGTCCGAACCCAGGAGCCAGGAGGCGACGGCCCCAGCTGTATATAGCCAGCTGGTGTGCTGCTGTGTGTGGCATTTCGGCCGGAGAAAGGAAGGAAGGAGGGCTGGTTTCGCTTTCGTTGGGAGGCTTTTTTGCCCCCCCTCAATATAGCCACATTGACTCGTGGTGTGGCACCGATGTGGTGTGGCACCGACAAGCACTGGTAACTTTTTTTTGTTCGTTCGTTTTGTTGTTTATGGTGGTGGTGGTGGTGGTGGTCGTGGTCGTGTGGTCGTGGTGATGCTATTGTTGTCGGTCGGTTTGTTGCTTCTGCTGGTGTTGTTGGTGTTGGTGGTGTTGATGCAGGTGTTGGTGTTGTTGTTAGTGCTGTTGGTGTTGCTGTTATTGTTGGTGCTGTCGTTACCGTTGTGTTGTCCTTGTTGTTCATGTTCTTGCTCTTGTTTCCGGCTCGTCTTTTTTTTCCTTCTTGTCTTGTCTTTCTTCCGGTACCGGACACAGATATGCACGGTTCCTGTTCTGCAGAGAGCACAAGACGGCAAGGGAGTGCCCGCGATGCAGCAAGCTGCAGGTAGGGGACCCTCTGAATGTCGAAATGCGCTGCACCAGCTGCCGGACGGTCTTCTGCTACGACCACGGCGGGGCCCACGAGGGGAAGAGCTGCGCGGAGTACTCGGAGACTACTGCGGATGGTGCGAGGCAGGCCTGCCGTTTGTTGATTGGTTGGTCGGTCGGTCGGTCGGTCGGTCCGTCAGTTGGTCGGTCAGTCGGTCGGTTGGTTGGTCGGTCGGTCGGTCGGTCGATGTTTTGCGGCTGCGATCTTGCGATGTTGTGTGTGTTTCAAGTTTTCTGTTTTTGAAGTTGGTAGATTTGTACGCCTTTGTTTCATTGTTTTTGCGCCGTTACGAGACAAACACGCTTCACCCCCCCCCCCCCCCCCCCCCCCCCCCACAAAGTACTAGGGATGCTCAAGTACGACGAGTAATAGGTATTGCGAGCAGAACTGGGAATGTACCCACTTAAGACAAAATAGAGACCTGCGTAAGTTGAAATGGCAATATAAAGTAAAGAACATGCCAAATAAGAGGTTGCCAGCCATAGCTGATAAAGCTGTATGGGAGAAAGTAACCAAAGGGCGAGCTGGAATAAGGTGGGATAGCGTAGTCCA
>MEHQ01004302.1:99396-148572 GCA_008828725.1 Saccharina japonica
CCCGCCCCGACATGCTAAGAAGTGGCCACACCAGAAAATAAATTAACTCATTGAAGCTGTCATCCATATGCAAGTCCGCCTCACAAGCAGTTCTTAGTAGGATGCAGCTCACCCTTCATGCGACTCGCCCAACACCTCACGGCGCTTAGCGCTTGGTGCCAGCAATGTCTCGGTGAAAATAAACTCGACATGCTCCGTCCCGGCATTGTAGGGATGCGAGGGTCTATGGTCATACGACTACGGCCATGCATGAAAATGAAGTACACCCCCCCCTTGTAGGGATGCGAGGGTCTATGGTCATATTTTTTTTTTTTTTTGTCAGACGCGTCCCTCACATCTTCTAACCGTTTGCTATTCTTCCCCCCCCCCCTCCTCCCCTTATGATACCTCCCCGCTAAATACCCTGTGTCACAGAGACTGGCCGTACCTTGGCTCTGATCGGGCGTATGACGAAACCGTGCCCCGGATGTCAAACGCCCGTGGAAAAGCTGGGAGGGTGCAACCAAATGGTCTGTCTGCACTGCAACTCGAGCTTTTGCTGGTGAGATATATTCATGTTTGTTTTTATTCGTTCCTGTAGCTTGACTCGCCACGTAGTCCCGCCTTTTCGCGCGTAACGGTAATGGTAACGGTCGCGGTAACCTACATGGAAATAGCACCGGTAATCGTAATGTAACGGTAATGGTGTAGCGGTAGTGGTGTAACGGTAATAGTGTAACGGTAATCGTGTACACGGAAATGGTGTAACGGTAATCGCAGTGTAACGGAAATGGTGTAACGGCAATAGTGTAGCGGAAACGGTATACCTGGTATGTGCGACGGTCTTGGTGGTATTAACGGTAGCGAGATAACAGTAACGGTGACGGTATGGCGGTAGTGGCATACCAGTATATGCAACGGTAGTGGTAGCGGTAATCGTATGTAGAAGCGGTAATAGTGTAACGGTAACAGTGTAAACGGAAATGGTGTAACGGTAATAGTGTAACGGAAACGGTAATGCGTACAACAGAACAACGGTGATGGTATATATATACTTCGTATATCGGTGTTGCTATCAACGGTAGCGCTGACGGTTACTAATGCTTTAACGGCAACGCTAAATGCAAACGGTACCCGGCAACGGCTATATGGCAACGGTAACGGCTAAACAGCAGTAACGGCCAACGGTAAACGGTAACCGTATCCACTTCCCGCGCCTCAGGATATGCGGGGAGGAGGTGGACCGGGGAACCTTCCCGCTACACTTCCAGTGGTGGAACGTCCGAGGGTGCCCCAACCGGCAGCTGCAGGAGGACACTCAGCAGTCCGGCGCCGGGAGACACGGCCACCAGATCCTGTCCGTCCTGCAGGTGAGCGCCTCGGGCAAACAAGAGGAAACACAGCCTGGCTGGGGGACTGAGGGACTGGGAGAGTTTTTTTGTTTCTTGTTTCTTGTTTTAGTTTTTTTTTTAAATCGTTTTTAACCGATTTGGGGCTTCAGTTTGGGGGAGTGACGGCCCAAAATGACGGCGATGATAGCATTCCACGACACTTTGCTTGGCTACGATAGGGGGATGATAAACTTGGGTGTCCCGAGAGTGCGAACATAAAGGGGCCGTGCACGCACGCGCTCATTAATAACGTGATAATACTCGTATATAAAGCTAACGCCTCGGTCACATATCATCATCATCGATGATCAGCTTGAATGATCTAAACATGTTTTCAAGGCAGATAGATCCATCCCTGATCTGTATGATGTGCGATAGTATTTGTAGAGCTCGAACGTTGACGGGTGGGGGCCATGTGATGTGTACCAGGTATGATCTAAGGACATGCGTACTGGGTTGGGTACGTCCTGTATATACTGATCCTGCATAGCATCTCATAACCGCGGGTGTGGATCTAGATGATCAGTCCCCCCCCCCCCCCCCCCACCCGATCCTTCCCTCTCCCGACAAAAAAGGGATGATGCCGACCCGGCGCACCTCGCCTTTCTCCCCCCAGTGTGAAATAGGGTTAATATGGTAAGGCATCCGCGAGGCAGTTACATAGTGCTCCCATTGCTGTCTCCGGAATTGGCCACACCAGAAATTAAATTAACTCATTGAAGCTGTCGTCCATATGCAAGTCCGCCTCAGAGGCGGTTCTTAGCAGGATGCAGCTCGCCCTCCATGCGACTCGCCCAATACCTCACGGCGCTTCGCGCTTGGTGCAAGCAATGTCTGCCTGGTTGGTGAAAACCCAACGCGCTCCGTCCCGGCATTGTAGGGATGCGAGGGTCTATGGTCATACGACTACGGCCGTGCACGACATGAGTACACCCCCCCCCCCCCCTCCGTTCCTTTTTGTTCGGGCCTTAATATCATCCTCCTTCTACACACGGTTTCCCTGCTTAAGACCTCATTCGTTCGCCACGTATCGCTTATCGCTTGTTGCTACGAGTGATAGCTAGTTGCTAATCGCTACGCGTAGCCATGATAGTCGCTATCCGCTAACCGTTACCAGGTATAGAGAGGTAACTGGTGTTCGCTGCGTACTGCTGTTGCATGTTAGTCGCTCTTTGTTTCTATGTTGTCTTCGCGCGCCAGCCTGCACCTTGAGCTCAACCCCAATCTCGAACCTTCCCACCCTCTGTTTGCGCGCTGTCGTGTTCATTAATCAATCATCTCCGTAACCATCGTCATTGTCACCACCACCATCATCATCATCACCATCGTCGTCATCATCATCATCATCACCATCATCATCATCACCATCATCATCACCATCATCATCACCATCATCATCGTCATCGTCATCATCATCATCATCATCATCATCATCATCATCATCGCCATCATATCATCATCATCATCATCACCACCACCACCACCATCATCATCATCATCACCACCACCACCACCATCATCATCATCATCATCATCATCCCCAATCTTACATTTTGCGGCGCGCGCAGATCGTTCTCGTGGGCCCCCCGGCGCTGCTGCTGACGGTAGCTTCGTCGCTGGCGTGCGTGTGCTTCCTCCCGGCGTTCCGGCTCCCGCCGCGGCAGCTTTTCACGGGGTGCTTCTCGGGGTGGGGCAACTTCGTGATGATGCTTCCCGTCCTACCCTTCGTAATGGCGGCAGCTGCTCTCGCGGGCGTCGTGTAAGTACCAAGCATGAGTCGAATACAGCAGTACTACTGTAGTACAGCAGTACCAGTATTGTTGCTGGCGTATGTAGAGTAGTAGGTCATCCCTTGTAACCCAACTTAAATTGTATTTATCTATATACCTGGTACCTGATCTGTAGATTAAAAAAAATCAGGCTATATGATACTATCTCGACGATTTCGGTCGAAACTCCCATATATGTTTTGCAAAGTTGCGTGTGATGATTTCGATCGCGTGTATATACTACTGTATATACGGGTTTTATATATGTATATGACCTCATGAATATGCAAACGCTGAGCAGTATGTACAATCTACAGTATAATGTACACTGTATGCTGTACAGCAGTATATCCGAATGTTGTATATATATAAGTATACAGCAGTACAGTAGTGATAGCAACGTTACCCTTCTCGGAACTTGAGCGGGGAACATTGACCAGTCAGTCAATAGTGATCGATTGTTGCAGCAACGACCAGCCTCGTGATTGAGGGGTATGGTGATACAAATTGGTTGTCCGGCTTCACAATACAACAAGGAACAAGGAGTCAGTCGTACGGCACGGGCGCAACATTATTCTAACACGACCCCGTGCTGCTGGAGCGCTCATCATGCTGTTCGTGTATAGACGGCTGATACCACCAAATTAGTATTATTTGGTTGCTATCCCTTATACCCCTTCTGACCCTTCTGCCCCTTAATAGGGTTCCCAAACGGGGCCAGGAAGAAATGGAAGTGCTGTGTTGTGACACGCACGCGGTTGGACGCGCGCGTGCTGTCGATGCCGCTGAGGCTGCGTGCTGCCGCTTCGTGCTGCTGCCTCGGGCCAGCCCGCATATGTTCGAGTGTGCAACCCGCACCCACGAGACAGATACATGCCTGGTAGTAATTAGTGGCCAAAAAAGCGATACCCCCTGTCATAGTAGCTCGCCTCAGGTCTCATCCCGGGGAGTACCCGTTGTTGTCTCTAGAAGTGGCCACACCAGAAAATTAAATAAATCCATTGGAGGCTGTCATCCGTATTCAAGTCCGCCTTACAGGCGATTCTTAGCAGGATGCAGCTCATCCTCCATGCGACTCACCCAATACCTCACGGCGCTTTGCGCTTGGTGCAAGCAATGTCTGCCTGGTTGGTGAAAACCCAACGTTCTCCGTCCCGGCATTGTAGAGATGCGAGGTTCTATGGTCATACAACAACGGCCGTGTACATGAGTACACCCCCCCCCGCCCGCCGCCGCCACCGCCACCGCTACTGGTTCTATCCTGTTAAGGGAGGGAGGAGTAGAGTATTTTATTTTATTCTTTCCAATATATATAGCGGATCGCCAGCCAATCAGCCATGTACAATACATGCAGGCATGCATAGATGCATATGTGAACAACTTTTGACTCTTTATCATGTACCCACAAAGGGCTGTGCGTTATTTTGATCTGCGCGGCCCCAGTCGCACTTTTTTTCTAGCCGTCGTCGTCGTCGTCGTCGCTCCCCCCCCCCCCCCCCCCCCCCCGCCTGCTTTCTGAACGCCTTCCGGCGTAGCATATCTGTCCCACCACTTTCTAAACACCTCCTTCCTGCTCGACCTCTCTTTTCTCTCTTTTCAGGTACCTCGTCCTGCTTCCGTTCCGGCTAGCCTCTGCAATCAACCGGAAGTACCGCCTCAGGAGGAGGTTCGTCCCTTCCGGAAGTGTTACCGGCGGTGTTGACGGCGACAGCAGGCAGCTTCGGCGATGGCGGCGGCGGTGGCGGCGATGACGTCGGCAGCGGCGGCGATGGCGACAGCCACAGCCTCAGCCGCGTCGACAACGACAGCGGCCACAGCGTCGACAGCCGCTACGGTATCGACGACGATAACGCCTGCTGCGTTGGAGCCGCCGGGGGTGTGATGTAACGGTAGACGTGGATCGGTAGATGCGGAATCCTTTGTTTTTTTTTCTCAGGATTTTTGTTTTATTGTTTTTGCGACAACAGCAGCAACAATGACAACAACAAAAATAACAACGCCTGCTTGCTTCTGGAGCCGGCAGGGGTTGTTATCATGTACCGATAGACAGGAAGCCTGTTGTTTGCAGGAGGATTTATTTCTGTTTTGCGACAACACCACCAGTAAAATTCAATGCAGAGCGCACGCGCACTCGCGGGATGGCGGAACATTTTTGTTCGGGGTTTTTCCTTTTTTAGTCCATTTTTGGTCCCGTCTTGTTCCCTTTATAAGTCACTTTTGGTCCTTTTTCTTCAAAATTCATTTCGTTTTTTATGGTTTCCGTCTTCCTTCCTCACCTTCCACTATCAGTTACTGCCCTGCCAGTTTCTCCTCGCTCTTAAAGCGGCAGTGGCGGTGGTTGTGACGATCCCAGGGCTAGGGTGCGTGGCTGGAAGGGGGGAGAAGGAGGGGATTGGAAGCAGTTGGGTCTTCGGGCAACGATGTCCATTACAGCCCGACAAAGCAGGAGGGTGGGGGGGGGGGGGGGATTTCGGTCGAAACTCCCATATATGTTTTGCAAAGTTGCGTGTGATGATTTCGATCGCGTGTATATACTACTGTATATACGGGTTTTATATATGTATATGACCTCATGAATATGCAAACGCTGAGCAGTATGTACAATCTACAGTATAATGTACACTGTATGCTGTACAGCAGTATATCCGAATGTTGTATATATATAAGTATACAGCAGTACAGTAGTGATAGCAACGTTACCCTTCTCGGAACTTGAGCGGGGAACATTGACCAGTCAGTCAATAGTGATCGATTGTTGCAGCAACGACCAGCCTCGTGATTGAGGGGTATGGTGATACAAATTGGTTGTCCGGCTTCACAATACAACAAGGAACAAGGAGTCAGTCGTACGGCACGGGCGCAACATTATTCTAACACGACCCCGTGCTGCTGGAGCGCTCATCATGCTGTTCGTGTATAGACGGCTGATACCACCAAATTAGTATTATTTGGTTGCTATCCCTTATACCCCTTCTGACCCTTCTGCCCCTTAATAGGGTTCCCAAACGGGGCCAGGAAGAAATGGAAGTGCTGTGTTGTGACACGCACGCGGTTGGACGCGCGCGTGCTGTCGATGCCGCTGAGGCTGCGTGCTGCCGCTTCGTGCTGCTGCCTCGGGCCAGCCCGCATATGTTCGAGTGTGCAACCCGCACCCACGAGACAGATACATGCCTGGTAGTAATTAGTGGCCAAAAAAGCGATACCCCCTGTCATAGTAGCTCGCCTCAGGTCTCATCCCGGGGAGTACCCGTTGTTGTCTCTAGAAGTGGCCACACCAGAAAATTAAATAAATCCATTGGAGGCTGTCATCCGTATTCAAGTCCGCCTCACAGGCGATTCTTAGCAGGATGCAGCTCATCCTCCATGCGACTCACCCAATACCTCACGGCGCTTTGCGCTTGGTGCAAGCAATGTCTGCCTGGTTGGTGAAAACCCAACGTTCTCCGTCCCGGCATTGTAGAGATGCGAGGTTCTATGGTCATACAACAACGGCCGTGTACATGAGTACACCCCCCCCCGCCCGCCGCCGCCACCGCCACCGCTACTGGTTCTATCCTGTTAAGGGAGGGAGGAGTAGAGTATTTTATTTTATTCTTTCCAATATATATAGCGGATCGCCAGCCAATCAGCCATGTACAATACATGCAGGCATGCATAGATGCATATGTGAACAACTTTTGACTCTTTATCATGTACCCACAAAGGGCTGTGCGTTATTTTGATCTGCGCGGCCCCAGTCGCACTTTTTTTCTAGCCGTCGTCGTCGTCGTCGTCGCTCCCCCCCCCCCCCCCCCCCCCCCCCCCCCCCCCCCCCCCCCCCGCCTGCTTTCTGAACGCCTTCCGGCGTAGCATATCTGTCCCACCACTTTCTAAACACCTCCTTCCTGCTCGACCTCTCTTTTCTCTCTTTTCAGGTACCTCGTCCTGCTTCCGTTCCGGCTAGCCTCTGCAATCAACCGGAAGTACCGCCTCAGGAGGAGGTTCGTCCCTTCCGGAAGTGTTACCGGCGGTGTTGACGGCGACAGCAGCAGCAGCAGCAGCGGCGGCGGCAGCGGCGGCAGCGGCGGCAGCGGCAGCAGCAGCAGTAGCAGCGGCAGCAGTGGCAGCAGCAGCAGCGGCAGCGGCTGCAGGAGCGGTAGCAACAGCAGGAGTGGCAGCAGCAGGAGTGACAGCACCAGGAGTGACAGCACCAAACGCTTGAAAAGAAAGAGCAGGGGTAAGGGTAGAGGTATGGGCAGGGGTACGAGTGCCGGCGGGGACAGCGAGAGGGCGGGGGGTGGGGAGGAGCGGGAGAAGGGGCGAGACAGGCTTAGCGATGCTGAGAATGGGCTTGGCGTCGACGCCGGGAGCGATCGCGATGATTGCCTGGACCTGGAGGAGGAGGAGGGGGAGGAGGAGCAAGGGGGCGGTCGGGGGGAGGAGGAAGCGGAGGAGGAGGGGACAACCTTTTCTCCGTTTGTCGGGATGTTGCCAGGTGATGAGCGTCATCAGCAGGAAGTGCGGGCGCTTACTCCGCGGCAGAAGCAGCGGCAGAAGCAGCAGCAGCAGCAGATGCAGCAGCAGGAGGACTACGAGGACCAGCAGCAGCAAAGGGACCGTCGACGGCCGCCTTGTTCACCGTCCTCGTCTCTTACGGCCGCCGCGGACTACCACCATCGCGACATGGAAGGTGGCAGCGTCGACCTCGGCGACGGCAGATCGGGGCGGGGAGGCCTTCCGCTACCGCTACGGCTGCCGCCGCTGACATCGCCGGTGCCGACATCATCATTACCACCACCATCATCACCTCCGCCACCCTCGTCGGAAGCTTCTCGTCCAGACAGAAAAAGCGTCAGCAGCAGCAGCAGCAGCAGCAGCAGCGACAGTGGTGGTGGTGGTAGTGGTGGTGGTGGTACCCAGGGGATGCCGGTGGCGTCATCAGTGGATGATGACGATGTTGATAAGGAGGAGGAGGAGGAGGCGGTGGTGGGGGGGCGGGTTGGGAAGGCGGGGGGTCTTTCTGTGCTGCGGCGGCGGCTAGTTCAGCGATAGTGCGCGCGGGCGGGGCGCCGGCGAACTGACTGTCGCAGCGGCGGCGATGCATCGCACAGCCACAGCCTCAGCACGCGTTCGACACACGACAGCGGCCACAAGCGTCGCACAGTCCGCACGAGTAACTCGACGACATAACGCACTCGGCGTTGAGCCGCCGGTGTGATGTAACGTAGACGGATCGCTTAATCGAACCTTGTTTTTTCTCAGGATTTTGATTTATGATGCGACAACAGCAGCCAACAATGACACAACAAAAAAAACAACGCCTGCTGCTCGGACCGGCAAGGGTTACATGTACCGATAACCAGAAGCCGAATGTTTGCAGAGGAGTATTGCTAGTTTTTGCGACAACACACCAGTAAATTCAAAAATCAGAAGCGCACGCGCGCTACTCGCGGATGGCGGTATAATCTGAAGTTTGTTCGGCCGGTATTCGGCTTTTAGTCCATTTGGTCGCTTTTCCCTTTAAAATCACTTTGGTCCTTCTCAAAAATCATTCGTTTTTATGGTCAAAGTCTCCTCCCACCTTAGCGCCAACTAGCAGTTACTGTACCGCCCTGCCAGTTCCGCCCCTCGCTCTTAAAGCTGCAGCTGAGCGGGTTGTGACGACGTCCAGGGCTAGGTGTGCTGAAGGGCGGAGAAGAGGGATGAACAGTTGGGTCTTCGGGCAAGAGTCATCAGCCGACAAAGGCAGAGGGTGGGGGGGTACTAGTGCCATGCATGCCACCGCGAAGCAGCGGGGGTCGGGTTCGCAGTGTCGCCGGTAGTGGGCGCTTTTTCGGCGGTGGCAAGCCGTTCACGGAATATCATTAAATGTGGAGTGCATAGATAGATTGGTTGGTTTGTGGTTCGGTGGGTGGGTGGGTGGGTGGGTGGGTGGGTGAGTGAGTGGGTGGGGGGGTCAGTTGGCTTTGTTGGTTGGATGGGTGAGGATGGTTTTTGTCAGGATGAAGCAATTGTAACCAAGGCCCCTGGTAGACGAGAGGTGCTTTGGTCGAAGCTTGCGTCGGGATCCATGCCGTGCATATTTTCGCACAGCAGCAGCAGCAGCAGCCAGCGGCGGCTGCAGCGGTCAGCGGCAGTAGCAGCAGCAGCCAACACAGCAGTGAAGCCGCTGGGGGAAACTTAAAACATGTAGACCTTGCATATATACGGTACGGAGCAGTAGTAGTAGCAGTAATGGTGTTTTGTTGGGTAACACCAACTAGTTAACTTATAAATATGATTTTATTTTTGTTTTGTTTTGGTGTGTGGTGCTTTTTTTAGTTACAGCAGCAGCAGCAGCAGAGTACCGTGCGATGATGTCGAGAGGGCATCGAAGGACCGGCATGAGTATTATGTATTTATGTATGAATAGTTCCTGCTGTCATGTAGCTACCTGGTATGTACGGTGGTTGTGTTCATGCGGTCGTCCATCGCTCCGGAGGTTTTAGGGAAATAATGAAGCTGTCCGCGGCGGCGGCGGCGGCGGCGGTGGTGGCGGTAATGTTTGTCTGCGCACGTTCACCCAAACGACAATTTTGAATGAGGAGAGGGTGGTTTTGATGACTACGCACGTTCAGCAAAAACGAAGAGTGTTTTGAGTGAAAAAAGAGTGCGTGCGGTAGTCTTGGTTATTTCGGGTGGTGGTGGTGGTGGTGGTGGTGGTGGTGGTGGTGCGTCGTTACATTGAATGTTTGGTGATGCTTCGAGGATGCTTTTTTAAGTCATGGTGTCCAGTTTTCTGCGCGCGGGGGGAGGGGGGGTTGTGTCTCTTTCTTTTGTCTTTTCTATGTTTGTCTTTTTTCGGTCTTTTATTACTTACGCAACACGACGACGTAGAGATAGGTGGTACGATTTTCTAGCTCTTGCTTTTTTGCTTGTTGCCGTCAGGCTAGGCTTGGTATATTTCAATATTGGCACCCCCGCCTTGGTCCTTGGGGTGGGGGGGGTGGATGCATGGAGGTTTAGCACTACGTACGTACGTACGTAGCCAGGCAGATTGTTTGGTTGACTCTTTTTGTGGGCTATTTTTCGTCGTCTTCGATTATTATAATGGATATCAATATTCGTCCCTCGAGCGAACATCGTCAGACTGTTTATTCACCGTTTGGGGGGGGACCCGGGTACATAAAGACCTGTACGAGTACGACCGCACAATCGAATAGCGCGGTAATCGCAAAAAAAAAAAAAGAGTCCATGTTGGACCTGGTGGGCTCAATCTCTACCTTCAACTGATAGGCGTAAAAACATCGGCTTACGTCGTACCTGGTACGTGCACTTTCGGACTTTTACTATTATTACGTACGAGCATTCATAATTGAAGGCCCCACTAAACTGGGGAATTGAATCCGGGTTGGCTTCCCGCCATGAACGGTGCCCCAGTGATTGATTGGACTATGTATATGTTATTGCAACAACAAACTGTTGCTATACGTACTACAGGCTGTAGAGCAGAAGAAGCAACGGTATGCGTTGCCCTGCTGTTCCCCAGTGTACTGCTTAATTTTATTGTGAAGGTTGGACGCTACAGCAGTACTGTACAGCAGTAGCACGAGGTCACCACCCGCGGAGATACAAAGGGAAGTTTAGCCCCAAGCAGTCCTTACATTTCCTTCAGTCCAGAATGGTATATACCGCCTATACCTACTTGCAAGCAAAGAACAGATGTGCGATGTCGGGAGGAGGAGAAATGTCAAGGAGGGCAAAACGTGCGCTGTGAAGGGTGTAGGGCCGAGTGTTCCACACTAAAACGTAATAAAATGATAATAGTTTTGGTGTCAGTCAAGGCATGTCAAGGCAGAGAGTTGCTGTCCGTTGTGTCAAGGAGTAAAAGTGCTGTCTCCTGACGTATTTATTTGCCTGTAAACCAGAAAGTAGGTTGTAGGTGCTACTGCGTTAAATAGGTTACGAGTATATACCGCAGCCGCAGTAGTACTGTAGTTATTGCGCATCACAGGTATATATCGTACAAGAAGAGCGGCGGCTATACCCGATCCTCACGAAAAAAAACACCCAAGGCTACTGTAATGAGACTGTATGGGACACAGAGTATCCCCTTGCAGATCTGCCTATCAAGCATATTGGTTATATAGCATAGACCATCAGTCACGTGACTGAGTAGGTCAGTGGTCTATGCTATATAACCAACAAATTATATACTTTCGGGTTCATTGATTCTCACCATGCTGCATTGATCTCCGGGGCACCCCCCTTCGCCACGTACTAGCATCCAGGGATATACTATAATAACCATTCATGATGTCTCCAGCACACAAGCTCGAAAATAACAAATATGAAGCAAGGTGAGAATCGAACCCACCGCACATCCTTTGTTGGTCATATAGCATAGACCACTGGCCTACTCAGTCACCTGAGTAGGCTAGTGGTCTATGCTATATAACCAACAAAGCATGTCCTTGGTGTTACTCACTTTCACGTAGAATCAAGCGCAGAAAGGAGAAGCAGCTTTCATTATTTCCCAGAGCCTGATGACATCTGACCCGGGGGGGGTTCATGCCCCTTCCGATCTTATAAATATCCCGAATACAAATGCCATCCAACTACTGTAATACAAAAACGGACCAATTGCCTATAAATGAGGTAATTGCCGGCCTTCCAAGCCCGTACTATTACACTAGCCCACCCTGATGAGCCGTATATTATGCAGAAATATGGGAATTTCGGGGAAATCCCAACTCCACGAACTACGAGAACATATATGAGTCGAAGATGCGGCTCCTCAAAACCCACTCCCACGCACCTCTACGTTGCTAGGCTAAGAAGCCGGAAAAAACGCAAGGAAACGCAATCGAATGTAAACGCAGGTGTTGTGATCGAAACCAACGTCAAAGGCCTCCCGCGAGCCGCCAACAAGGCGAGGGGGGGGGGTGGCGAGAAGGCAGCAGCTAGCACCGAGAAGCAAACAACTGACACCGTACGGGAAATGGGCACTACCAACAGCCCCGCGACGGGGAAGCGAGTACCTTGCTAATGAATGCAGAACAAAGATGAAAAAAAACACAAATAACGATACAGCCCTGCGCCACAGTATGAGTAGCCATATTACCCCTGACCGCCCCCCTCGGTTCTGGCGGGGGAGGGCGTCGGCAGGAGGACGAGATAAAACAAAAGGAAGACATCAAACCCAACAATACCGAACCCACGCCGAAAGTGCAAGATATACCTATTCTAAGGCCTGAAAGAACACCCTACCAGCCCCTAAGCCCGTAGAAAAGGGAGACTACCGAGTGCGGCGGCGGCATGAAAGCTAGCTATCCACGGCCGTGCCTCGATATCAGTTTACGTTACGTTGGGTCCCTCTAGGAAGCGCGCTCGCTATGTGGGCCTGGAGACACCAATAATGACGTACGGCCCCCATTGAAGTCGTGTAGCGCGCTGGAGGAAGAGGGAGCTTGATTGGCCCCGGGTCGTCCAAACATCGGACGATGTAAACGTCATCTGCAGACGTCTTCACGCTGATTATGCCGAGCCACCACAAAGCATCGTCTCCCTTGTACCAAACGTAAGCACCCTTGGGGAGCACTGTGCCGCGGAAGCGGCGAAGTCACTCCTTGCGCGAGACACAGGCGTAGCCGGGCGCCAAAAAACGTTCACCTTTGGACCGAGAAAGCTCGCGCTGTGCGGCACCGATGCGCATCCGGCGGTAAAGGCGGTTGCTTTGGCGGTGTTGGTCCGGAGTGCCGGCCCAATAACACAAAATGTGGGTGCGAGATAGTTGGAGGTCCATTTCCCGCTCCCAGGACGGATCAGAGAGACCCACCCAATGCGTCTTGTACATCACCGCGATAACTTCACCACGCCCCTGGACCGACTGGTGACCGGTGATCTTTTCCATTTCTAGGCGTTGGAGTGGGGCCGATACGTCGTCTTGAGTGACGTGGTACGGGGGGATTTCTTGGAGAAGTTGTTGAGCACATATTGCGTCAGACCTGCCGGCAAATATTTGGGCATGCCACTGCTGTCGTGAGGGCTGTTGCAGGGCTTGCAGCGTGCTATTGCCATACGTTGAGGAGCATCCGAACCTGGTAGGTCGGAAGGGAGATCCAAGTACAGCAGGTTATCACCGAGCGGAGATATGTCCGGGGTGTCGGCGGAGGAGCAGGGTCCAACTGCAAGGACTAACTTTGTAGGGGCCAGTCCAGTTGAGCGCCAGTTTAGCCTTAAGTACCTTAGTATCAGTGTTGGCTTTCACAGCCTGGCGGATGATGGAAGCTGAACTGTACACCCATGCCCAACTTTCCACGGCGAATTTGGGAGCCGGTCGCAGCGCATCGGCGAGGGCGGAGTTCCGGCGGTTAACGCGGGAAACGGTGAGGGCATGGTGTTGGCGCACAATGTCGTTTGCGCGCTGCTGTCAGTCTGTAGCGAGGTGCAATAGGCCAGGTGGTCGCGGGCCAAACTCTGGTGTCCCGCGACTCCGGCACGGTCGAAAACCAATAAGGGGAGACGCGGAAGTCTACCCATGTGCACCTCGTTAGGGGCCAAGCCCGTTGCGGCGCTGACCGAATTGTTGTACGCGAATTCGACGTGGGGGACGTGTAAATCCCAGTCGTCTTGGTTTTCGTTGACAGCCGCAGCCAGCATTTGAGCCATAGCGTGGTTCACGCGCTCAACTTACCCGTTACTGTTTGGATGGTAAGAGCTTTTGGCAAGCTTGCGTATTCCCAGAAGCTAATAGACAGCTTGTGAAATCTTGGAGCAGAACTGAAGGACATTGTCTGAGAGTATGGTGCGTGGGCACCCCCAGAGGGGGATATGTTGACCAAGATGTTAGCCGTACCCTCCGCAGTGAATTCTGCCGAAGTCACGGCGAACTTATCGGCCCGACGGCTGAAACGGTCGGTGATGAGTAACATGTAAGAGTTGCCCCGCAGCGTGACCGGAAGAGGGCCGAAATAGTCGACGCTGATGGCGATGCCGGGACCTTCTGGCGGAGGCATGGAGATGACTGGCCAACGAACAGTCAGTCGTCGGGTTTTTCGCGCTTGGCACTTTAACCAGTGGCGGAGCCACTACCGGATGCATTCGTTCATGCCGATCCACCAGTAGAATAGTTCGAGTATGCGTAGCGCGCGTGTGGCGCCAAGGTGGCAAGAGGCCGTCGAATGGCAGGCTTGCATCGTCCAAGGCAAGGTCGTATGAGCAGTGGAACGTAAATGCGAAGAGGCTGGTTGTTCAGTAAACAAGGTGCACGTCCCACCGAGTTAGGTGAATCAGGCGCTGACGACGGTGTCGGATTTCGGACGAGCAGGACAATGTCGTCGTCGGTTGTGTGTAAGCGTCCTTTACCGGCAAGCTCCTGAATATCCGAAAAAGAGGGACGCCGATGGGACGGGTAGCACGACAAGAAGTCGTGTGGCAGGGCCGGCGGCCGACCGGGGATGATATAGCGAATTGCAGAGCGGCACGTTGGTGCTGCCACCTGTTCTCGCTCCCAGTCAGCGTGGGAAGAAAATGCGACGGAGTCCGCGAACTGCAATTCAGCAGCGCCGCCTAGGGCATCTGCCTTAGTAGGCGCGGCCGGCGGTTCGCCAGCAGGGGGCGAAAGTCGTAAAAGGGGAGTTCCTACAGGCTCGCCGCGGTCGCGGTCGGACGGAATGGGTACCGTGGGGACAGGCGAGGCAGCGAGGGCAGGGGCCACGGCGGTGGTCGGGGCCGGCTGTGGCCGTGGGACTCGCGACGGGGTGTGAGCACGCCGGGCAGTTGGGCGAGGGGCCCCGCCGGGCCCGAAGCCATAGTGAACAGCTGGAGGTGCATTGCCGGCTGCGATTGTTTGTTCTCCGGCGCGTCCGAGTGGAAATGCGGCCCGAAGGTGGCTCCGCATTCGAAGGCGCTAGAGTGCCAGGCGTGGATGGGGCGGATGCGATGGAGCCGGAGGGCGCGGCGGAATCGCTTCCTTGTGTAGAACTCCCGGAAGTGGGAGTAGGCGGGGCGGTGGTAGTCGCGGTGTGTGGGGCTTCTGCGGAGCCCAAGCCGTCCTCGGTGGGCACGGGAAAAACCGAAGCGAAAGCGGTGTCGTCGACAGGAAAATTCAGCCCGCGGCCGGGACGGCGATCGACGGTGTTGACGGGCGCAGAAACACGACCGACGAATCTCCCCAAGGGAGCAGAAAGGTCGTCAATCCTTATACGTGGCCCGTGTGTGCGAAAATCGCGAAAATTTGTGGAGGTGAAAGGGAGTCCACCCAAGGCAGTACTGCCAGTGCGGGGCACCAGCCCACCCAAGCCGACACCTGGAATCGGCGAGGAAGGGGTGTGTAGTCCGCAGGCCCTTATGAGGTAGATACCACCCTCCTCAATGGGGGTAAGGCTCGTCGATCCACTGCGGTCATGCTCCATGGCAGGTTCCGGCAAGCGGGATAGGAAGCCGGCATTGCCGTCTGCGCTGCCTTTTCGGTACGAGTATGTAGTCGAACGCAGTGAGGAACTCAAGCCACCGGCTGGACTCGCGGATTGCGGGTCCCCACTTTATCGATGCTCTCCAGTGCCTTGTGATCGGAGAATAAACGGAATTTCGTTCCCCAAAGGTAACCGCGTAGGCGTTTAATAGCCCACACGATGCTGCCAGCCTCCAGATCAAGACGAGTCCGATGCCTCTCCGAGTCGAGCGTAGCACGGCTGATGTACGCGGTGGATTTCATTAAACCATCCGACTGTCCTTGTTCGAGTGCGGCGCCAAACCCGTCAATGCAAGCGTCGCAGCATACGTGCAAGGGGCGTGAACCGTCGGCAACGGCGTCCCAATTAGGGAAGACCAAAATCGGCGGAATCGCAAGCACCGCGAGGATTTCTCGCACCAATTTTTCCATGGCAGGCGCGAACAAAAACTTGACTCCCTTACGCAGAAGCGAGTTGGTCGAACCTAGTCTCTTGGACAAGTCGGGCAAAAAAATGCGATAGTAGTTGATACCACCCATCAGTGCGTGGATCTGCCTCACGTCCTTGGGCATCGACATTTTGGTCAACGCGGACATTTTTTCCGCATTCGGGCGTGGACCCGCTGGGGACACGGGGTGGTTCGGAAAGTTGGCGTCAGTGGCACCTACTCGAGCCTTCGAGGGGGAAAGCTTTAAGTTATGTTTTCGCAAGCGCTCGAAGAGGGGGCGAATCGTCCGAACATGCGCTACCGGGTCGCAGTCAAACACGATGACGTCGTCAAGGTAGGCAGCGACCTGTTCCAAACCCTTAATGGCTCCATTGATCATCTTGACGAATCACCCAAGCGAAGCACTGCTGCCTTGGGGCACGACGAGCCACTCGTAGAGGCTCGTGGGTGTGCAGAATGCCGTAAGGGGGACTGTGTCCTCGTGGGCGGTTATTTGGTGGAACGAAGAAATCGAGTCGAACAAAGAGAACACCCGTCCTGAGCCCAAAGAGGCCAGGACTTGGTCCACACGGGGAATGAGCAGTTGTCTCAGCTTGCTGATTTGATTCAGCTTCTTGTAGTTCACTGTGATCCTCACACCCCCAGACTTTTTCGGGATGACCACCAGCGGGCTTGAATATGGGGATGTCGAGTGCTGGATCAGCCCAGCCTCAAGGTACTGGTCGAGGGTCACTTCCACTTCTTTGACCAAGATGGGGTTGTGCGATGAGGCCGGGGTGTAACCGGAGCACTGCCTTCCGGGACCGAAATCTCGAAAGGCATCAAAGAGCAGGAGCCAAAGTCTGTTTTGGAGGTAAACACATCATGAAGCTTGCAAAGCAGATAACCCAGCTGTTCTATAACCGAGGGGGGCCACCCAGGGTCATGTAAGTCGAAGGCGATCTCCTTCAGGTGCGGCGGCAGTCGAGCCCAGACGCGCAGGAATGAAGAATGCTGGTTTTGGTTCAAACGCGCGAGTAAAGCTGGTGAGGGTGACGTGCCGGCCGTAGCTGCTGCGGCTGGGTTTGGTTTTTTTTTTTTTTTTTTATTCTTTATGGGTTTTGGTTTTTTTAAGGCTGGGACCAGTGGTGTGACTGTGGAGTTGTAAGGCGCTCAGTGGGACACGCAATAATGCGGCGTCAGCGACCCCGATGAGGTCGCCCGGCTCGAGGTCGGCGACACCTGTAAGAGGAAGGACCTGTCGCCCTGAAGCAACGAAGCGTTCCTGCTCCGGAAGAAGGCTCGGCTGTGGGAGCATGTCAACAAGGTAGTCCCCTGTCAGCACAGAGGAGCCGTTACTGCGTACCAAGTTGACCTCAAGCAACTGAGGCTCGTCCGACAAGGTGACAACCACAGTACCGTCATACAGGAGGTGGAAACCATTGCCTGTAGCTTTCGGGTCGATAGCGTGAGCGGATACGCCTGCCGGGGCGTAGTGGGATAACGTAAGTTCTCCAAAAAACCCGATTGTCTTCTGGTCCGGGGGGGGGGGAGAGTGCGCGATACGAACGTGTGGTGAAACGTATCCAGCTATCGCGGCCCAGCAGCACTGCATGCCGCATGACCGAAGGGGGAGCCACACAGGCCCACACTGCGAGGAAGCACGTCGGCTCATCGGCGTGAAAACATAATACTCAGACGGATTCTACTTGAGGTTTGCAAAGGGGGGATTCGCCGAAACCTCCCCAGGAGCGAGTACTGCAGGATTTTCTCGCACGCCGTCGAAGCGGCGCCTACTAGAAGCATACGGTCCAAAACGTCCCGGCGGACGAACGTTTGGGGGGAACCAGTGTCAAGGAGCACCACGCACTTTATAAGGTGCAATGGCGCCCCCTCCACTATGTATGGCCGTTTTAGTGGTGAACGAAGCGCCATTTAGCGTCACTATACCCCCAACAAGGCAGGGGCCGTGTTCTGACAACGCAAGGCCAGGACCGACCCCAAAAGCTATTGCCAAAACGTCAGGGCTTTGATCGGCCCGTGCGTCCGAGAAAAAGGTCGAAAACTCCCAAAGAGGACCCTTGTAAGCGCTGGCCGCGGTTAGCGGGACAGGCGGCGGCGCTGTGGAGATGTCGTGGATCCTGGTGCTCCCGGTGGGAGTGCAGAATTGACGAGAGGAGGAGGGGTGTGTCAACCTGGCCTCACTTTTGCGAATTATCTCGCGAACGGCAGAAAGCGCCTCACCGAGCAAGTTTGACCCTCTCCACTTGCGGGGGGCACTGGCCCTGGGATCGTCCGCCCGGAGGCCAATGTCCCACACTGGGTCCAGAGGGCTGGCTTTAGCCAAAGCGTTCGGTGCCCGTGCTCAAAAGATGATTTTTCATGGCGGGGTGCTGCGTAAATTTAGTATAGGCGCCAGATAGGCGTGTTGCTTCTCTCGATTCCAAACAACAGAGTCAAAGTTGCGCACGTCACGACCGAGGCGTTTGTGCGTGCGTGGGTCTGGCGAGGACATGATGAGTTCAACTGCGCGGTCGTCTTTGAAAAGCCTGGCCTTTTTTCGGCCATCGTATACATTTCTCCGCGAAGAAATATGACACGTCGTCGACGACAAACGACGATGGAGACCACTGCGAAAAATAGGAAGGGGGCTGCCAGAACAGCACCACCTTGTCTGTTGAACATTCGAGAGTAGGATCAAAGACCGACGGTGCCCAACCGTCGGTGGTCGTATAGGCAGTTCGGGCCTGCAGTGTCCCCGTTTTGGGGGCACTGCGCCTCGGCAGCTTGGGCCTGCGGTTCCCCCGTCCGAGAGCACCGGGCCTCGGGTGCGCAAGGCAAGTCCGAACCCACGGTTCCTGGCCCCGCGTCACCCACGCTCGTTGGCGGAAATTCGCAGGAAGGAGCTCTCACTGCCCTCAAAGGGGCAGGGGGCTCTGGGCCTTCTCTGATTGACGAAATGCGCGAATCTTCCGTATTCATACGGGTATAGCGTCCAGTTGGACGGACTGGAGGCCGTGGTGTCACCACTGGCCCGTCGGGCAGTGTCGGATCCGCTTCCTGTTCCACTACTGTTACCGACGGAGCTCGATGCGCGTGGGTTAGCGTGCACGAAGACGAAGGGGGGTCGTCAGACCCTGGAGTCGTCTTCGAAAACGGGTCTCGGGAGGGGCGGCAACAAAATTCCCACCCGAGTAGGCTCTCTCCGTTTAGGCCTCTTGGAGAAGGGGGACGAGGTAGCTAATCTTGTCGACTCCTCCTTGATTGGAAAAATGATAGAGCGCCCGCTGCTGTCGCGAAGAATCACCGAGCCGAGCCTCGCCATGGATCTAGGTATTTTGGCGTCCGCCTTCCCACACCTCAAGCCAACCGCCACCACGTGGTGAGGAAGAGGAGGGGGCGAACGTTCTCGCAGAGTATAGCGCCGCGCAGGAGCAGCAGTCTGAGTGCTGCTTCGCGTGTGGCAGGGAGGAGCGGCGCGTAAAGCGCAAGCTCCCTTACCTCAAATGGAGGGTCCAGCGCTTGAAGCGCGGGCCCCCGTTGCCAATTTTGGACCACGCCTGAGGGGGGCGAGTTGGAGCGGGGGGCTATGTCACCGCGGCGGTGACTACACATGCGTGCTTGCCATCGTCGGAAAGCCCCATCGTCGCCAAGGCTACCAAGGTCAGGGTTCAATATAGTTTTCTCGCATTAATAAGCGGATGTCGACAGTTTTTGAAGGAGTGCGTGTCCTCATGGCAGTTTAAGCAGTGTCCCCGGTTATCAAGGAATGCTTTGGCACGGGCGGGGGGTGACAGCAGGTTGGTCCAGAGAGGAGGGTCCTCGGTATTAAAGGGCAAGCAAACAGCGAAATATTCTGCGTACGAATGTCGTTCTGCCAAAGGCCAGCAGTTGTACGAGTTGTCCAACCAAGGGTCAGAGGGGCCATCAACAGGCAAAACAATCGGATCATGGCTCGCCCCCCGTCTGCCATGAAGGCGATTGGGGCGGCACTTAAGGCGACTGGGGTGGCACTCGGCCCTGGCCGTGGCCATAAGCGGCGGACTGGGGCCCCGACAGGGCGGATTACCGCGTACCCGTCAAAGAAACAGGCAGATCAAAATATGTTTCGTCGTTAACGGCAGGTGTCTCAAGATGCGCCAAATCAGCAAAAACCTTCCACATGACATCCAACGAGGCGTACGGCCTCGAATCCGTCGCCATAGAACCAGGGTACAATGCAGGCATCAAAGTGGGAAACTGCCCATTCACCGCCATCCGAACTACCTCCAACACCACTTCCACCCCTGGAGCCAGTACACGCTCGCTCCCCGTTACTGCCGACACGAGCACTCGAAATTCCCGACTAAAATTGCTAAAGGGGGTGCCAGTGCACACTCCAAAAGTTATCAACTTTGTGCAGCCCTCCCCCTTGCGAGGTCAGATGGCGTAAAAGCAACTCGAGTGCGTCTGGCCCCGTTGCTCCCTCCTCAAGGGCTCGCGACACCTGTAAAATGAAAACGTCGATCAAAGTGGTGGTTTTGGCGGTCATGCGCTTGTCAGGGACAATCGCGTGCGAGAACGTGTTTTTCAGGGGGATTTGCCAACCTGGTACCCACTCGGGTGTAAGCAAACCATCCGTGCAGTGGTCGTCGCAGCGCATGAGGATTTCTGTCGTCGCTGACTTAGTCGAGGGAAGGAGCCGTTGTGCGCCATCTGTCTTGTTGACAGGTGCAGGAAACGGGGGAGCGAAAATGCGAGCCACGTATTTGTGACCCAAGTAGACGTGCGCTCTATAAACAGAGGCGGCATGCTTGGCCTTAGCGGCGGCATCGGCGGTGTCTATCGCGGCGGCACGAGCGTGGGGTAAGGTGGAATATACAGGTTTAGCGCGGTCATCGGTCACGGAGAGCTTACTCAGCGGTGCGGCGGAGGAAACACACCTCAAAGCTGAGGAGGACGAGCCCTCGCCACGTTCCACGGAGCACCAGCCCAGCATCCCCCCGAGCGCGGCAGCGCGGCTGCCATAAGGACTCGTCCCACAACCGGGACATCAATGCTCGGCCGACCAGCACACTCTAGCGTCTGCCCAACAGCGGGCGAAGGAGGTGACGCTCCAACCACGACAGTGCCTTCGTGCTATACCGCTGGAGGTGGACGCGGCGGAGCGAGTGGAGAAGGAGCCTGTCGCGGCTACTACCAGGGAGCTCGAGACCGTCGCTCGGGCAGACAGGGCTGGAGTCACCGACGCTGCCCCAACCTCGCTCTTTCTCACGCGCCAACAGGTCGTCACTTCCTGGTCGAAACGGCCGGGTGACGATGCCTTCCTTCATGGCAGTGTGTTGTGCGTGGCCGAGTTGCCCCGAGACGAGTTCGCCCCCGCGTTGGCGAAAGCGCTCGTTGACACGGCCTCTTCTCTACCGAAGGCGACCAGGGCGAGGTCAGTCAATGGAACAGACCCCCGGTCGGTGAACAAGGCCTGGGACACAGCAGCAGCAGCAGCAGCAACCCTAACCCCAACGTTATGACTGGGCCCTTGGCATCGAAAACTGCCGTTCGTTGTTTGTAGTGTGTTTCGGTAATTATCGCTTACTCTAAAAACCTTCGGGCCTTATTAGCTTCGTTGTTCCTTGCATGTAGGCTTTATTATGTTTTTGTCTTTCTTCCTCAGCGGGCGGCACTGGTATCTCTCTGGCCTCTCAAGAGCATCCACTTGAGCAACGCCTTCTTCTAGTACTAAATAGTATTGTTACTTGCCGGCGAGAGCCTCTTCTTTTGCTTTTTTTACCGTGTTTTTTAGAACAAGAGCTTATCTTCTTCTTTCCATTTTTTTTTCTTGTCCTTGTATGCCTTTTGTTCACATACGCACACACGAGAAGCTTGTTGTCGTCGTCGAGCATCAACCGCAAGCACAACACAGCACAATCAATCAGCCTTGCCTGCACGAAGCAGAACGCAGAGCGTATGTTTTTGCATTCATCCATGTCGTGCGATATAAATATCATGTACAATATCTATTCCCTTCAAAATCTCACCCACCACGGGACAGGTACAAACCATTAACCGCAACGTCTCGGGGTGTTTTTTCAAGCTGGGCGTTAAAACGCCTGCTCGATCCAACGTCGGGGTGCTTTTTTATGCTAGGCGTTAAAAAATACCTGCAAAAACACCTGCTCGATCGTACCAAAACCAATTTAAATCTGAAATTTGTCCATCCATTCCATATAAATCGACACACACACACGCACGCGGCCGTGCCTGCCTATCCATCCTTACTACTAATAGCTTGAATCAGTCATCTGCATTATTTCCCGTTGTTGCAGCTGCTGCTGCTGCTTCTTTACAACAAGGAAGGAAGCCCATCACGTGAAAAACAACACTAGAAAAAAAAAAAACACCGCTTCCAGTATGATACGACGAAAATGCCAGCCCATATCACCACCAACACCGCCACCAACCTCTCTACTCGCTCCACGTGCTCTACTTCCGGCCATCATAGACTTTTGCAGCAGCGGTACGAAGTATTAACTCAACCGATAATGGCACACCAACACAAACAAGACATTCAACACCGCCTCCGCATCCCTGCAAAATCATGCCCAAAAAAATACACAACGATGGACTCAAGAAAGCAAACGACAGCCAGATATCCAGCCGCCACCCCATTCCATTCCTCCGCCCGTGCCAAATCATCACAACCCCTCCCTCCCCCCCCCCACCTCACAGCCCCCGGCCGACGCTCTCTATAAAGCCCCGCGACACATCACCAGGTCCGGATTCCTCCAAGTGCTACCGCCTACTATATATGTACATGCTATATGCGACGCGTACGTACCCCCGTTTATGTGGCACCCCAAGATTTCATTGTGGAGGGCCCTCCAAAACTGTTCGGCCGCTTTCGCACGAGCGACAGCGACAGCTCGCCCGACAACGTTAGTACCACGACCATCATCATCATCACCACCACCACCACCACCACCACCACCCCACCCACCCACCGCACCGTTATCAGCCAAGCCGAACCTCATCTAAGTTGGGAACTCTTGCCGCCTTTGCTCCTACCATTGTCGGCCGCACCATTCCCCACCCAACCCACCCACCCACCCGCGTTCATAAGCGCGCTCGTACCCCGAAAAAAAGCTAACCCTCCTTGCAGAACTACAGCAAAACGCCCAATTTGTGGGGCCGGGCGCCGCGGGCACAAGCTTAGATGGGTTTAGTGTGGGTAGGATAATTTTTGCAGTGTCAATACGAGTAAAAGGGTAAAAAGCCCGGGAGGGACACAAGCCCTATTACTACGTACAACTTCTCAAGACAAGACACCAAAAGGTCTGCCATTCCACTCCACCCAGCCATCATCCATCGCCATCTTCGCATGGCGCGCGGGGGCATCAACAGAGACGAAACGCAAAAAAAAAGTAATGAGAAAAAACAACCAAGAAAAGGGTTGGCAGATACCATGCACAGGGGGAGATGAGACGAAAAGACCGCAACAACGACAAACCCCATCATAACCCCCCCCCCCAACTTGCTAAGCACAGAGAACTGCTGATGCTGGTCATGGGATAACAACAATGCTCCCCCTCCCCCCCCTCCCCCCCCCTGCCCCTTTTGTTAGTACAGAGGACTGCGGTAGAGCGCCAAGCGAGATGGAAACACAAATGCCCTCCCTCCCCGCCCACCAACCTATCCCCCCCCTCGCCCCCCCCGAAATACAATGCAACCAGGAGACTCCCCCTTCCCCAACCCCACCGCCGCCCACACCCTGAATCTCACACACACCGGTGCCTTGATTCTGATCTGCTCAGCGGCTGTGGTGGCAGTTACCAAGTGCGGTCGATGAGGCCCCGCGATAAGCTAGCATGGAAGCGCATGAAGGCGGCACCAAGCGCAGACAAGACCTCCTTCCCCCCCCGGCCCCCCTGCCTGCCTGCCCCCTCTTTCTCTCTTCTCTCTCTCTCTCTCTCTCGCCTCCGCGGTTTTCCTGCCAGCAAGCGCCTTGACGCTGACCGCGCCCGCCCAAAAGCTTCGGCGGTAGCAGAGTAGCAAATCAGGACGCGGGTCTATCACGCAGGACAACACGCCTCCAAAGAGCACCTAGCGCACACTTCAGCAGCAACCCGCGAGAGCTCCTCCTCCACGGCCATCACTATAGCGCTAGCGATGACATAGGTCGCACCCCCCCCCCCCCCCCCCCGCGGGGGGGCCGCCCCCCCCTCCCCTCTCCTTCGTTGTTGGGGCGGGGGGATGGGTGGGGGGGGGCGGGGGGGGGGGGGCTCACCCCCCCCCCCCGCGGGGGGGGGGGGTTCCCCCCCCCCCCCCCCTTCCCCTCCCCTCCCCACCCCACCCAACACCACTCCATCCCTTCCACGGAAAGGTTTCGAGAAACAACGAACAACCCAAAATTCGACATCGACATCGAGATCAAAATCGGAATCGAAAAAAAATTCAAAACTCAAGAAAACTCAAACTCAAAAGAAGATGCCGTCCGATGTCGACGTGAACAGCCCCGCGATTTCTCGCCCCACCCCGTCCGCCGCGAACGCCGCGCCCGAAAAGGTCGACAAAACCCTCGCCGCGTCTGACCGGCTGTCGCCGCCGACGGTGGCCTCCGCGCCCTCCCCCGCGCCTGCTGCGCTCGCCCCCCCCGCGGCCTTGGTCCCCTTGGGCATGCCGTAGTTCCCCTCCAACAGGCGTTCCAACAGCCCCTCCGCTTCCTTACGGTCGCAGTTGTTGCGCGTGAACGCCTGACGGGGATTGTCCACATTTGATGTATTTATGTTCACGGTGAAAAACGTTTGAGACGACAAAAAACACGGGAAAAAAAAAAAAAAAAAAACGCGGAAGCACGAGGAGGAGGCGGCGGCGGGGCGGGGAGGAGGGGGGGAGGGGAGGGGGAGGGGTTGTGAGAAACCAGTGATGTCAACACAGCAAGCACATCATGCAGGGGGGGTGAGCGTCTGTCTGGAGACCGCCCCCGGCAGGTAGGGAGGGAAAGGGGCAGGAGGAGGCGAGGGGGCATCTAATAGTAGAGTACGCAGAAGAAGTGCTCTGTTACCGCTATACGTTTTGGTTACTCTATTTCATGTTGTGCTCGCTGTCAGGTATGACAATTTACCCATTGCACCACCAAAAAAAAAAAGTGCCCCGACTCTAATCCCCAACATCCTCCACCCAAAAACGATACGTGAGTGGGTGTATAACAGCCGCAAGGGGGCTTTGGTCAACCCTCCTATATACAGCTAGCTGCCGGCACCCGCTTTTTTGGGGACAAACCGCTTGGAAACTAGAGTAGCCTCATTTTTGCAGTTTTTTTTTCAAGCAAGGGCGCATAAAGACAAGGGAAGCAAGCTTAACAACTGCCGCCACCGTCGACCAGCAGCAAGGGGGTCGCAGCAGGCATCACCACGAAAACGGGACGATGCCTCCCCCCCCCCGCCCCCTCCGGCTCCCTCTCGAAAGGGATGCGTGGTCAATGGTGAAATGAGTACGTACGGCAAGCAACAAATTGAGCACGCCCCCCCCCCGCCTCCGGTCTCGAAAGGGATGCATGGTCAAATAGTCAAATGACAGGCAAGCAACACATGAGTCGCCCCCCTCCCCTCACGTCTCGAAGCGGCAATGCGTGGTCAATGGTTCAAATGATGAGCAAGCAATTAATGAGTCGCCCCCCCGCCCCCCCTCCCCGCGCCTATAGCCCCTAACCGATACGGGAGCGGGAGATGGGACGTAAATAACATGTACAGCAGGGGACGAACCGACCCTAACCCCCGATTATGGCGACGCCCAACCACAGCACGTAGTTTGAGCGGGGCGGGGGCAGAACACAAAAAAAAAATACATATAGGCACACCCCCACCCCATCGATGATGTCGACACACACAGCAGCAGCTGCAGCACACAAATCATTAAACATAAAAACAGTATCGACCATGGCGGACCGTGAAGGAAGAAGGCAACAATTCAAACGCACTCAAACGCACCTCAGACACGGTGAGCGTTGGGAGGGCAAGCGCCTCGACGACCATGTTCGCCATGTCCTCTATGAACGCCGGGTCGGTGTTGAGAGCTGGGACTCTGCTCGCGAAACGGCAAAAGGCGCACAGAGGCACACGGCAAGGCACAGCAGCAGCAGCAGCAACAGCAAAGAACAGCACAGCACAGCAAAACGGAAACACGAAGTCAGTCGCGAAACCAAACCTCACAGCATGACGAATAGGGCGGGCAGGTCGGAGTTGGCACGCCAGGAAGGAATGTAAAGGGAAGGGAAACGCTACGAGGAGAGCAACAGGTCCTGCTTCCCACTGCCGTCGGAGAGAGACAGACAAGACAAGACACGGTCAGTGGGTGGGTAGGTGGGTTGGGTACGCCGCACGGGATCAACTCATCCGTGGCGCTAAAAACAAAAGTTGTGACACACCAGGCGCTACGTACGGTACGCGAATCGGTGCTGGCCTTCCAGCATGAACGAGACGCGGCGGGGAAAAGGACACTCAAGAAAAACAAAGAAGCAGGCACACAGGCGCAAATAAACGCGAACAAACGAACGAACGCACTCACGCACCGACGCGACCGATCGAACGAAAGTCAACAACCAAGGAACACAGCCGACTAGAGCCGAATCAAACCAAACCATCCCACTCAACCGACGGACCCACATATCGACGAAACGTCCAGCCCCCCCCCCCCAAGCAGTGCCTTCCTGGTCGGTGAAAACCCGACGTGCCCCCTCCCGGTATTGTAGGGATGCGAGGGTCTACAATCACACGCCTACGTACGACCATACACGCCACGATAACCCCTCCGTCATACCACTACGGCCATGCACGACATGAGTATCCCCCCCCCTCCCCTCCCCCCCCCCCCCCCCCCCCCCCCCCCCCCCCCNNCCCCCTCCCCTCCCCCCCCCTCCCCTCCAACTCCATCCACCCCTAAAACTCACCGCCGCCAGTTCGTGATCCCCGCCTCCTCCGCCACCTCCCGGTACTCCATGTCGATCTCCTCCAGCGTCTCGATGTGCTCCGACACGAACGACACCGGCACCACCACCAAATTCTTGCACCCGTTGTCCGCCAGCTCGTGAATCTTCCCGTCCGTGTACGGCTGGAGCCACTCCACGGGCCCCACGCGCGACTGGTAGCTGAGGTGGTACGTCACGGCTCCCGTCGCCGCCCCGACGCTGCCCGGCTTGGCGTCGGGCCCTCCCTCGGCGTTGATGGAGTCCACCTTGCCCGAGATGAGCTTGACGCAGGACTCGATCTGTCTCTTGTACGGGTCCCCCGCGTCGATGTACGACTTGGGAACGCCGTGGGCTGAGAACAAGACCTGGAATAAATAATATGTACATGTCAGTTAAATAATAGTAAGTGGTTTTGTGTCATGCGTTTGACAGTTGACGCGACGAAGTGAAGTCAAGGGAAAAAAACTCGGGGCGAAGCTTTTTATTCGAGCGCTATACGATACGTGTGAGATGACCGTTTGATATGGTATCATACAGATGAAAAGAGTAATCATGCGATACGGCACGACGAGGAGGAGTAAAAAAAAAAAAAAAATTGAGACAAAAACGAAAGCGAAAAAAACAGAAAAGCAGGACCAATCGACCCCACAACAAACCACAAAACACGGGAAGCAAGAAAGCCTACGCACGCACGGTGATGTTGGCACTACACGCAATCCCGACCGCAGTCGCAGTGCACTCGCAATCATACGTCACAACCACAAATCACAACCAACCCCCCCCCACAACCCACAACCCTCTTACCACACGGCAACAGCCCCAGTTCCAACCCCAGCTCCAATCACACTCTCACCTGGACTCCCTCCATCCGCTGCTCGGGGGTGTACTGCGCCACCTCCTTGGCCACGAGCGAGGCCATCGCGTTCACGTAGCCGGGGCGGTCGTGGTAGGAGGGCACCACGGTGTGCACCACGTTCTTGTGGCCCCACTGCTCCGGTCTCCGCGTGAACTCCTCGTTAAGCACGCGGAGGCTCGACCCGCTCGTAGAGATGGAAAACTGAGGGTACAGCGGCAGGATCACCTGTGAGCCGAGCCGAGCCGAGCCCAGAGGAGCCGAAAGGAGCGGAGGTGTCGTGCGCGACGGAGGCAGCGAAGGGAGAGAGGGGGGGAGGGAGGGACGGGGGGAGGGAGGGTTGTGGTTGTCAGGTGCTACGCAAGGAGGTGTACCGAGCAACATCGCGGGGATAGGGAGAGAAGGAGGGACGGATATATAGAGGGACTGAGAGATACAAAGAGGAGAGACAGGCAGAGAGACTTGGGACTGACAGAGAAAGAGAGAGAGAGGCGGTGAAAACGCCAATACTTTGGCGGGCGAAGCGGTAGCGGTAGCAGCAGCAGCGGTCGAGGGTCGCATAAGGAAGTTCGTCCGTATCACGTACCTATGACCGGTTCGGCGGGCCACAATAGTGGCGTTGGGGCAGCGCACGTACACCCCTCCCCCCTTTCTCCATGCCCATAGCACGACAACCGCGTGACCAACCCTACCCTTCCCTGCGCCCTACGCTCGTCTCCCCCCTACCCCCCCGCCGAGGCGGCCAACCAATCCCCTTTCCTTTTCTTCGTGGTATCGTTGGTTCAACTACATCAGTGACTTGAATGAGAGCGGTATTTTGCTGGTATACCGACACGCGAGCTTTGCTTTCGTGCCAGGGCCTGCCGGAGTTTACCACACGTCACCACTTTTTCGCCACCGGTACAACTAGACAAAACACAAGCCGCTGCCACCCGCCACACAAAACACCGACAAACACCCCAGGGAACGACCTCCTATCCTCCGCGACTGACTGACCCACCGACAGACCGACTGAACGACCGACCGCCTGCCTGGCAACGAAAACTCAACCCATCCCTAACCTGAACACGTTCACACCAAGAAAAAACAAACGTCAGTTCTGGCCGAATATCAGGGCAAGCCTCACCCCCCCCTCCCCAACCAATCTAACGCCTCCACCCCCCCCCCCTCGAAATGTAACGCTTCCTCTCTTCCCCCTTCAAAAAGACCCCCCCCTCCCCCTCTCCCCCCCCCCCCTGAAAATAACGTAACGCTCTCAGCACTTACCAGGCTTTGATTCGCCTTCTCGATCGCCTCCAAAGCCGCCTCCGTGAATGGGTGCCAGTACCGCATGCCCACGTAGCACTTGGTGCCGCTCAGCCCCTTGCCCTCCAGCTGAGACGCGATGGCCGCGGCCTGAGCGTTGGTCCAAGACACGATCGGCGACCCTCCGCCGATGCTCTCGTACGCGCTCTTGCTCTGCGGTGCCCTGAAGAGTTGGGGGGGGGGGGGGGGGGGGGGGGGGGGGGGGAGTAGTGGGGGGGGTATGGTTCAGACACATTGATTCAGACACATGTTGTTAGTACTGCACTGCTGGAATCAATACCTGGTACGTATACGATTATTAGCGCTTCGCCACCATATTGTTCTTGGTGTGTGCTTGGTCTGGCTTGGGTAGGACGCTGCGCTCGCCGTGGGAAAAAAAAAACACACACACACACACACACAAAACCGCAACAACACTATTAACACTAAAAAAACAACCTTTGGCCTTTGCGGGACTTGAAAGCGAAAACGGGCCATAAACACGACGATCACAGCATTGGCCTCGCGTAGCCACCCGGTGCTCTGCTGGCGCTGCTGGGTCAGGGAGCTTAGACGTTCAGTACCATAAGTATTCTGCAAGGAGTTGAACAACACGTTCGCATCAAAACAAAAGTATCACATCATACGTACCAAAATGCTACTCGTCCCGCATGAGTCAGCACTTCGGGATTCAGGAAGCATCCAATGGACGGGGCAAGGTTACGTTGGTTGGCGAAGTGTTCGTGCCGGTATGATTTGACATTCTGCTGTAAGTTCTACTACCATGGGTATATATGTTTGGGGAGAATGCCAAGGACATAAGAGGACTGACTCTGACGGTAGGAAGAGACCGGGCATGACGGGATGGATGCCTGCCGTGGTGCGGTGTACCACTCTGGGCAGAAATGTAAGGATCGTTTCAACATGCGTATGAAGACCAAGCGGTCTTTACATTTACGCCCAAAGTGGTACGTATGTATACCCCTGTGGGTGACTGGGGCTAATATCAGTGCAATTTACTGCTTACGGGAGACCTAGAGTAATCAGGACCTATCAATACACAAAAACCTATATATTCCAGTGTTTTTAGTTAGCATATTTGGTCCTGATTACTATGTTCCCCCGTAGTACGTGTAGGAGACTAAAGACCGGTGAACGCAACAATGAGGATCGTTAGCCGGACGGGAGCCGGCGGATACGGATTTTTCGCCCAAATGGAGAGCTACGAGTATGAATAGTTGACCTTGTGAGGATGCTATTAATAGTAATATTGATAGAGCGGGGCTATGTTAAGAGTGTAGCCCCGGGGATTTCCCTGCCCCTTCCCCCTCTTCGAGCGAGGGGCGATATACAAATTGACACAACTCGAAAATAAAATTGTTAGAAAGCTGGATACTGGCACAGCAGTATGTACTGACAGTAGTAATCTACTGGCAGTATAAATTTACTGCCGGTAGAAATCTACTGATAGGCCCGGCCAGTACATTCGCTAGTAGGTCTTACGTTACGAACATCCAAGAAACACGCCAAATTTGTACGGAAACCCACCAAATGCGTTTCGGGGGGAGAGGGGAGAGACGAGAAATAGCAGTAGTATACTGCTGCAATCCAGTCTTGGTGATTGATTGTGACGACAGCAGTATAACCGCTATTGACTGAGTCAGCCAGTGCCCAGCCCTACGTAACAACCATGTACACATAAAACCCGTAAGTACGCGCGATCGAAGTATTACACTCAGCTAGCAAAGATGAGTTTCGACGAAATCCTCGATCTCACAGCTGTTTTTTTTTTTTTTTTTTTTTTCAAATATACAAAGGTGGCATTGGTTGTCAGCTCCCTCACTCTATTAATAGTACTACGCAAGCAGTAGGAACAATACACCAGCAATGACACCCATACATAAATAGTATTCAGGGATTTATACCCTCTTGTACCAAGCACTGGTACCAGGATACAAGAAAAAAAAGCACACGTACGTAGACAGAGTAAGTAGGAGACAACACTACAGAGTACGCTACACTGTTCGTACGGCGAGGTTGAAATTCGAAAACTGCGTGCGGCAGCAGCAAGCAGCATAACACACACAAGAATGGAACAGCAGAACCTCCAGACCCCGAGAGTCAGTCCACTGGTCAGTCCAGCGGCCAGCGGCCAGCGGCCAAAAATAACAAAGCGCGGGGGCGGGAAATTCCAATTTCGGAATTTTCCAGAATTTCCGTGTGCGTATCTCGATTTTTCCAGGATTTTTGTGTTGTGGCGGACAATCACTGCCGCAATCATACAGCGGGCAAAAGAGCATCACGGCTGCGGCAGCGACGCTACCAACAGCACAAACTGCTGTTTGTGTTTGCTATTTGTGTGTGCGTGCCTTCGCCGACGGACTTGGAAAGGAACGCCGCCACCACGCCATCAAACGCATGTCGGTAGAGCTGGCACGTAACACTGCCCGTTGCTGCTGCTGCTGCTGCTGCTGCTCTTCTGTTCTACGGAAACACGATCAATACGAGTGCCACAAAATATAATGGTCTGTGTACCAGTGTGTACGGTAGCGTAATGCTGTATTAGGCATGACGGTATTCCAGATTGAAACTACCGTCATACCGTCATCATACCCTCTGGTCTCTGGTACATACTCGTAGTGGACTGCTGTAATGAGGCAAGGCTGAGGGAGCTGGTCTGCACACGGTACGAGTATGACGGTATTCCATTTACGAAAAACCGTCATGCCATATGATAGTAGTATCGTACCTGGCATACATACCCTTAATTAACCCTTGTACTCGTGGGTCAATCAACATCTTGCAACTTCCAACCACTCTCATGATGCATGCCTTGACGGGTGGATGGCTATGGATGGCAGGCTGGAAGGAGCGTTTCTTCCGGTAATGTTCTCGCTGGGCAGGTGGTCAGCAGCAGTCAGCAGTGGACGGCCGTGGTGGCCCAACAGAGCCTCGAGAACATTCTCTCACGATTCTTCTGCATGTTGCTGCTCTGTTCTCGTTTTTTCTGCTGTGTAACATCGTTCGATAAAAATGGTGCATCTCAAATTTGACCCTAGAAATACCAATGATGATGCGACAGAGACAAGAGAGAGCTCTCGTCATGATTTTGAAATCTGAGGGGAGCAGAAACCGTCGTGCAACCCATCCGTGATGGTATATGCTACCGGCACCGGAAACAGGGAGGGCGTGGTCTCTCTTGCCCTCGCTCCGACAGCCGTTCCCTCGTATGCATCATCACCATAAAAAAGTACGTACTTGTGAAGAAACAAAAACCAACACCACATAAAGTCGGACGCCGCAGAATCACCGTCTGAAAACATTTCAAGTCAAAAATAGAGTGCACGCACAACTTTTGCGGCTTCCCGGTACGTACTTCGCACCGCATATACCGGCATTCGCATCGTCGAACGGACGAAGAGAGACAAGAGCCCGCAACAAACCGGGCCCATGCGACGACTCGAAACGCAACCCCCGCCCCCCCCCCCCCCCCACCCAAGATCCGCACAACGCACCTGCGAGCCGCCAGGACCGAAGCAATGGGAGCCTGCAGCCACCGCACAAGCTTCGGCAGCCGGATGATGTCGGGGTCAGCGAACAAATTGTACAGAAACGGCTGCACGTCTTCCGGCCGCTCGGGCCCTCCAAGGTTCAGCAGCAGTACCCCGAGCTTGAGCTCCTGGCCCGTCCCGAACGCCTTGGCGGCCGGCGTCGGAGCGTCCCCGCTGCTCTTCGCCCTTCCCCACTCCCAGTTCTTCCCCGCGGCGACCATTGATAACCGCGAGCGGCTGTCACGGCCTCGGCGGCGGCCGTGGCCGTCATTGAACCGCGAATAGGATGCATCCGCTGATGCTGCTGCTGCTGCTGTGCTCCCGCCCCGCCGCCTTCGTGCGGTCGCCGAAGAAAATGCTGGCGATGAGGAGTGGGAAGTGATTTTGGCGGCGCCATGGCGGTGCACTGCCGGAGCGGGGGGGGCTATGAACCACGCGCTTGCAACGGCTAGAGAGCAGAGCATTGTGGCCGCGGCTCTCATTTGCTGCTGCCTCATGGTCCCGAAGTTTGCTCAGGTAGTCTTTGTGCTGCCTTGCGCTTCCGAGAATGGTATGGGTGGGTGCGTCAGTGCGTTCTTTTGAAACGTGCTTTTAGGTTCCGCTTCCACACGCAGGTGCGCGCTCCGACCCTCGCTGCGTCACAGACGGCGATCCACTGAAGCGAACTCTCAGCAAGCAGTCAGGGTTGGCCGTAATCTACCACGCCAGCAATGCGTTGGAAAAGAAGCCGAAACAGTGGGCGTATCGATCTTCTATCGTTGCCACGTGGGTGAGCTTTCTTTGCCAGCAAGGAGTGATGTTCAGATTGGGCGGACTGCGCGTGGCTCTAGCACAATGTTAAGTGAGGCGGTTTTATACAGGGGATGGTGTTGTTTTTACCCCTATATGACAAGCTGGAAAAGCGGGGCTTCCACCGCATCTCCGAGGCATCTGGCACTTGCTTGTGTGAGACAAGCTGCTGCAAGCTTTCCTGGGCAGCCCTTCACGCCCAAAGGAAGAAGGGGATCGATATCGAAGTACGGCATATGTTGCGTGAGCAACAAGGGCAAGTCAGCATCTCCACCTGACTAAGCGACGGACGCCAGGAAGGAAGAAGAGAGAGTTGCTGCTGCTGTGTAGTACCGCACCTGCAACCACTGGGCTGCGCGACGCACCGTGACGATGGGCGGCACCCTCTCTGAGGCCATCATCTTGGCCGTGCTGTGCCCCCTCGCCAGCCTCCGCGTGGCGGCATTTGTTCCTTCCCAAGCATCCTTCGTCACGAGGTCGTCAAGTTGGACACAACAGCAGCAGCAGCAGCGATCACTACCGCAATGCAGAGAGCAATGTAGCGGCAGTAGCAGTCGGCACCGAACGCGACCCAGGCGACAAGCGTGCGAGACGGTGCGGATGCAGACGGACACGGACACGGAAACAGAGGCATCATCCTCTGCGACCGTGGCGGCCCCTGGTGTTTCTTCACCGCTGATTCAGTACGACGGCAGCGAGTCCAGGTAAATAATCTCCAGCGACGATACCTCGTACCTGGTATATAGACGATAGAGCACATGTACGCAATGTGTTTCGTGCATGATACATTTCGTACTACTCATAACATACAAGGCAGCCCCTTACTGTTCCCTCGTGTGGTACTCGTATTGGTAAACGTAAGGAGGGAAAAGTACCTCGTGCACAGCAGTCGCAGCGAACAAGCTTGGGCCTGAGGCAACCCGAGGCAGGGGGGCGGGCCGAATCGATGGCGAGGTGATCGCGGGGTGGCTGGAAGCGTCGAGGGTGGCAGAACGCGACAGCAGTCGTTTTAACTTTTTTGTTTTTTGAGCGGCGCGATCACGATACGAGTACGACGTACGAGTTCGTATGTCATTCGAAGTGCTACTGCTGTTACTGCTGTTGTTGCTTGCCGTTTTTGTTCGAGTACGAATACGAGTTCGAGTATAATACGAGTACGAGTACGAGTCGAGTACGATAACTAGTCGAGTACGAGTACGAGTCGAGTACGAGTCGAGTACGAGTGCGAGTACGAGTACGTATGTATCATACGTCTTTCTCAGTTTTGTCGATTTTTTTGTTTTGCATTCTTCACAACTTGGCGACCGTGCTGGTGTTGTGCGTTTTCTCTTTCATACAATAAAGTATACCAGGTATACTCGTACGAAGTACTTCGTACTCGTAATATTAATAGTGTTGTTGTACTACCAAACATACTCACGAAACACGCACAACTCACACACCCACAGCAGACAGCGCAGCNGCTGCGCTGTCTGCTGTGGGTGTGTGAGTTGTGCGTGTTTCGTGAGTATGTTTGGTAGTACAACAACACTATTAATATTACGAGTACGAAGTACTTCGTACGAGTATACCTGGTATACTTTATTGTATGAAAGAGAAAACGCACAACACCAGCACGGTCGCCAAGTTGTGAAGAATGCAAAACAAAAAAATCGACAAAACTGAGAAAGACGTATGATACATACGTACTCGTACTCGCACTCGTACTCGACTCGTACTCGACTCGTACTCGTACTCGACTAGTTATCGTACTCGACTCGTACTCGTACTCGTATTATACTCGAACTCGTATTCGTACTCGAACAAAAACGGCAAGCAACAACAGCAGTAACAGCAGTAGCACTTCGAATGACATACGAACTCGTACGTCGTACTCGTATCGTGATCGCGCCGCTCAAAAAACAAAAAAGTTAAAACGACTGCTGTCGCGTTCTGCCACCCTCGACGCTTCCAGCCACCCCGCGATCACCTCGCCATCGATTCGGCCCGGGTCGAGCTTTACTACCTCTCTGCCCCAGTGAGCCCCGTGGCCCGCATCGCGTGAAGCCCGGTGCTCACCGTGGCCCTCGTTCGCCCGCTCGAGCATGATGGTGTTCAAACCGCCTTGCTGTCACTCTCTGATTAAAAAAATTGGTGTGTGTTCCGAAAAATAAGCACCGCTTGAATGTTCTTTTACACTAATAAACGACCTTTATAATTATGACATACTGGATTGATACAGCAAGCAGCAACGCAGACAAAGACCCTTCATGCTTCCCTCGTGTCTCGATGGACACGCCACGCCTAGCCACGAAAAAGGCGACCGCGCTCCTTCCGTCCCCCCCTCTACTGGCCAGCGCCCTCCCATAGCGGCGATGGTGCCGGGCTCGCCCGCGCTGCCGCACTCTCTCTGGGCACCCGCACGAACCCAAAACTGAAAGAGGAAGAACCCTCTCGCAACTAAAGTATATACCGGAACAAAGAGAGGAGTAGGTAATGAAAGGAGGCGGTGTTCGAAGTGGGAGCTCTGAGAGGCGAGGGATGAGGGATCCCTGCGGGAGATATTAGTAAGTATGTCTATGAAGAACGGGCGACAATGCGACAATACAAGTCCAGCATCGTCGTACTTTGATCCAATCACCTTTTCGACAATACAAGTTCAGCATAATCGTACTTGACTGATCCTATCACCATTTCGACAATACAAGTTCAGTATCATCGTACTTTCTTTATCATATAAATATCACCATTTATTTGCTGCGAGCGTGTCGTCCCCCTATCTATATACGCCTCCCTACACTTGGGACACATACGTATAGAACTACGACAGCAGTACAGTACAGGACACCTGATAAGAACCAGCCTAACAGGAAAGCCAGGCTGAGATTTGGAGAAAAATAATAAATTCGGGAGTCGTTATCTTGAAATTAGTGTAGAAAGCATCCTCTCTGAAATAAGAAATCCAGGCTGGGCCAGATTTCCTGTTTCTTATTAGGTGTCCTGACCTGTAGTGTAACTGTAAACTCGTTTGGGCTGGTCGGTGTTCTTGCCAGGTGGCTACGTACATACGAGTACGTATGTACATAGCTGGTACGAGCAACGACCGCCTGCTGTGTTCTCCCATTTTCAGCTTGCGACATCCCCGGGATTTCAAGTCCACCACAATATGGGATCCGGTCCGGGCGGGATTACTTTGAAGGTGTTGACCAATTAAAATGGAGGCGTGGTCTATCGGTATATTCAGCACCCCGTTTCAACCGTTTCAACCCTAAAACACAAGAAAAAACACAAAAAACACAATAATACAATGGCAATAATAGGTTGTGGACTGCAGTTAAGAGCTGCAGTCCATATGTTGTAAAAAGTAAAAAGGCGCCGTCCTGACGACAGGGAGTTCCTATGTGTAAGTGGGCGGGTCGGCCCCTCTATGGGCTATGACAGTACTGGTATTTTTTTTTGGTTCAAAACCGTCATATGTATAGCCCATATGATAGGTCGGCCCCAAGTGGCCTATTTTCCACATCTCTTGAGGCATAGCATATCATGTTATCTTATCAGTACAACGCCTCGTGACGGAGGCGTGTATGATATCAGCCGGTGGCGCCGCCCTAAACTAAAAAAAATCGCGTACTACTGCTGCTGTGTGGACATATCTTGATATATTTTTTTCGGTCGCCGTTTTTTGTTTGTTTGTTAAATGTTGTGTACGTTTTGGCAGCGAGGAGGTGGACTCATTCCTCGGGGAGCTCAACTTTTGCCTTGGGCCGGGCGACAGCGTGTTGTCGGGTCCTTCCTTGACGAAGGACCTCAACACGGCCGCCAACAAGATGGTCAAGAATCTGCTCATCCTCAACAGTGCAGGTAGGCCTTGGCCTTAGCCTTAGTCTTAGTCGACGCCTTAGCTTTAGTCTTAGTCGACGCCTTAGCCTTAGTTTTAGTCTTAACCTTTTCCTTCAGCTTAGTATGCAGCATATGTCTTATAGCCTTGGCGTTGGCCTTAGCCTAAGCCTTAGCCTAAGCCGTTTTCTCCACCTCAGTCTTAGCCTTAGCCTTAATCTTAGCATTTTAGCCTTAGCCGTAGCCTTGGCCTTAGCCTTAGACTAAGCCTTAACCTTAGCATTGGCCTTAGCATTAGCCTTGTCTGCCCGCTCATTCACTCGCTCACTTGCCTGACTTCTCGCTTGCTCGCTTGCTTGCTTGCTTGATTGCGTGATTGCTCACTTGCTGGCTCGCTCACTTGCCTGACTGCTTGCTTGCTACCTCGCTCCCTTTCCCGGACCCCTCCCGCCCAGAGGACGAAGAGCATGCCGTCCGCGACACGGATACAATCGAGGCCGGTTTCGCGTCCGCGCACATGGAGTCGCCGGGGTTTCCGGAGGCGAGGGCGTACCTGTCTTGCGTGTGCCAGCTGGCCAAGGAGGGGTGTCCCTCTCAGGAGGCGCTCGACAGCTTGTCCGAACCCTACAAGCTGGCCTTCCGCAGGTATAGCATTAGCGTCAGCATTGTGTCACGCTCGTTAACCCTATTTACTCATAGTGATACTTGCTTGGACCTTGCGAGGGGAAGAAAAGTAACGGAAATCGAAGAATAATTGCAGCGCCGGCCACGAAGCAGTAGGTTTGGGGGGGGGGGGGGGCTAAGTATTATAACGGAGGTGTGATGTATGATGGGTATATACTGATGCTGTTTAATTGACTGGTAGACAACACTTTTCTTCTGTTTTGGTAAAAAAATACGTTTTTTTTTCTTCTGCTTCTTGGCTGGGTGCTGGGTGGTTGCCTGGACGCGTCGCGCGTGGCACGGTGTTTGAGTGAGTAGTTTGTGGCGTGGCGAAGCTTGGCGTGACTTGGTGTGCTTTGTCTCTCGCCTTTTTTGTCAACTGCTGCTGCTGCTGTTGCCACTCATTCTTCCTTGCTTTGTCGACGAGCGCGAGATGTTGGCGGGATAGCCTCCCCAGTGGCTGCCCGCGAGACAATCGCTGACTTCAACACTCAACATTCAACACTCTCAACATTCAACACTCCCCATTCCACACTCAACACTCCCCAACGCTCAATTTTCTCACTCAACGCTCAACATGCAACTGTTTTAACACTCAACGCTCGATACTCGCCCCCAGCACTCAACGCTCGGACCAACACTCAACACCCGTAATGACAGAAACGACCGCCGCCGCTTTCGTTTCTCTACTCTCCATTCAACCCTCTGCCCCCCCCCCCCCAATCGCTCGTTCCGTTTTGGTTCGTGGCTTGTTAAAGATACAACAACATAAAAAGATGAAACCGAAATTAATCCGAAAAGGAAGCCATACTAAAAGAGGTGGCGGGGGGTTTATTGCTATCGGGTGACGCTCACCCGCCTGGCCGGCCAGCGGGGCGGAGGCGCGACGGACAGAAATTTTTGCCTCTCGATCCTCGAGTAATTCTCCGGCGAGGATGGGTTTCGGGGGGGGGCGGGGGGTCGGCCGGCGGGGGGAGGGGATGCGGCGTGGCTGTGTGGTCAGGATGGGGCGGCTAAGACTCAGACATTATCGCCGACGAGGGCGCTGAACATGCTGGCCAATCGCGTTGTGCGCACGGTGTGCGTCGGTTCCGATGAGGATCTCCAGGTGTGGTGTGCTTTGCTCGCTCGCTTGCCCTTTTATCGCATTGCTACTCCGCTGTTTACTGAGATAAAAGGCCCGTGAGTAGGTTGTTACTGTACGTACGTACGTACGTATATATGGTATATATATCTCGCCGACTATATTGGGTGGCTAGATATTTGTGTTTTCAGTTGTTATATAGTGGTTGCGTGCGGGGATTTTTTCGCGGAGTTGTGGTGTATTTTTGCCTGTTGATTGGCGCGTTTCGGGGCTTGATTTGTGTAAAACGTGTCCCTTTTTTTTTCGTCTTGAATTCTTCACGCAACGCTCTTTGCGGTATTATTGATGGAAGTGCGAGGTGTGTGGATGTTTTGGCTGTAATTACAGAGTTTGGAGAAGGGGGGAAAGCGGCGGGGGGGGCTAGGGGAGGGGGATTATGTGTCGATTTTGTTGATGGAGAGGCCAGCGACTGGAGCACGGCGGGCGGGCAGGCGGGCGTCCTTGTCTTTTCTTGCACGCCTCGTCGGTAGCGAAACCCGGCGGTATATAAGACCCGGCGGTGTAGAGACCCGGCGGTGAAAAACGCTTCCGGCGAAAATTTCCGGGAAAACCTCCACGGGGAAGGAGTCCGATCAAAGCACCCACCCAGAAAAAAACAGCTAAGTGTGCCTCTGTCTTCTCGGCCGCCTCTTTCCCTCTCTTTGCGACCCGGCGATGCGCAGAGGCTTGCGCGGGAGATGGAGTCGAAGCGAACCAAGTTTTTGTCGAAAAACGTCGGCGGGAGCTGGGAGGGGAGCCAGGTGAGTGGGGCCCCCCCCCCCCCCCCGTTGGACAGCAGTCAGCATTGCAGCGTTACATTTATTGTGGATACCAGGCCGTATTTCCCTATTAATAGTAGGTCGTTCCGTCTCAGTATCACTACACGTACTCCCTTCAAGGCCGTCGAGCCTATGGATGGTGCCAGGTACTAAACTGCTGCACTGGTGATGTTGATGGTTTTCTCACAGCAACCTATATAACGGGAGGGGCATAGTAACCAGGACCCGTCACATACACAAAAACCTATATATTACAGGATTTTTAATATGCGAATTTGGTCCTGATTACTATCTTCCCCCTTAGGGCCCGAATGAACGAGTATAAAATAAATTCAATTTGGAAAAAATAAAATTCAAATTCGCTTTTCATTGGTCAACACACGCACCAGCACCAAAGATTATGCCCCAAGATCCTAATCCTTGGTGCTGGTGCGTGTGTTGACCAATGAAAAGCGGATTTATTTATTTTTTTCCAAATTGATTTTTTTTCTTCTTCGTTAATACGGGCCCTTACTGGCCCTGGCCACCGGACAGATTCCAGATTCCACTATTGCTAACTCTGGAGTGGAAGGATACCTGCAAGAACAATAAATACAAAATAAAAAAATGCAGCCTTTATTGCACACAGCTGAAGCAAATCGTACACCTCAGGTGTAAAACCTTGTGCCGGGTACATACCAGGTGCCTGGTATACGATACCAGGTATCAGGTATCATTTGAATAAATTAAAAATTAAATTAAAAAAAAACAAAAACATCATCTGTTGAAATCGAGGATTCCGTCGAAACTCCTATTTTTGCGAAAGCTGTTGCCTGGTAAATTGTTACCACTGGTACAGAAAAAAACTCAATTTTCGATTTTTGCACTGGCGTCATTCTTTTGTCCGACCCCCACCCCCGCTGCCACCCCCGCTGCCGCTGCCGCCGCTTGCCACCGTCGCCGCCGTCGCTATTAATGTTGTATGTTGCATCTCAGGAGGACATGTTTTTCGGCGCCCTGGTGACCCTAGTCAGGAACGGCCTGACCGATGAGGACCCCGCGCTGAAGGGAGCCTACCTCAATTCTTACCAGGTGGGGGGAATTATTACCTAGGATAAAGTATGGAAATCGGGGAGTATTTTATTATATACCTTTTAGTGTGGTCGACCAATTTTTCAAAAAAAAAAAACGCCTGATTTTTTCGAGACAAAGCTCATAAGGGTCGGGGCGGGGACGGGGTTGGGGTTAGGGTTATGATTAGGGTCTAAAGTAGTGTTTTCGGCGTTTTTCTAAATATTCGGTTTCATAACACTGGAACCACACGCGGGCCACAACCAAGTCCCCGATTTATATACTGTATCCTATATAATAATTCAGAATTGCGGTAAAGGCGACTCGGAAGCAAAGGGGGATAAACCGGGTGGTGTGGTGTGGTGTTGAGTGGTGTAGGGTGGGATGGGGTGGGATGGGGAGGGGTGTGGTGGGGTGGGGTGGGGTGGGGTGGGGTAGGGTGGGGTGTCGTGCCCTTCATCGTGGTGGTGGTGGTGGTGGTGGTAGTGGTGTGATAGGCGCTGCTCTTGCACACGGGAGTCCTCTACTGCTCAACAAAAGTTGTAGAAAGTCGTGCTGCAAAGCAGAGTTGTAGAGAGTTGTTACTTGTGAGCATTTTTTTGTTTTGTGTTCATTTTTTCGTTTCGCCTTTCGCCTTTCGCCTCATGGAGGGTCAGGGAGGGTTGGGGGTTGAGGGGGGGGTCAGAAAAGTTATGACGCAAGGCGCTAAAAACGTGGAAATACTTGCTTGCTTGTTTGCTTGCGCCCTATTATTAGTATATAAAAGTTAAAAACACGTCTCAACTGTGCTACCAGAAAAATTCCATGTATGGGACGTTATTTTTTCTTCGGTTGTCGATGCCGCCTCTCGCGCACCCCCCCCCCCCCCCCCCCCTCCCTCTTCCGCGTCCCTTCTTACGCAGAGGCTGGTAGGTATTGTGGTGCAGGAAGTGGGGACTCGGAGCACTCCGGCGAGCGAGATGATCCTCTCCAGCTTCCTCGCGTGGGAGCGAGAGATCCGAAAGGAGCTTACGGAGCCGGCGTGGGAGGTTGGTGTTGTTGCAGTAGGTGTACAAGAGTTGGTGTGCGGTAGGTGCACAGTAGGTGTACTGCAGAAGGGGTGTATCATATACAGGAGGTCTATGTACGGTAGATGTGCGCTAGCTGTACAGTACAGTAGGTGTACATTGTGTTTTTTAAGAGTGGGTGCACGGTAGGTTTTCCCGTAGGTTTGCAGTAGGTGCGGTGTGCGATGTGTGTTATGTTCAGTAAGCAAGCCTCTTGTGAATGAAACCCCTGTCGTGCCCTCGGGGCCAACACGCACGCAAGACCGGTGGTGGCGTTGGCGTTACCGAACCGCAGCTCGCGCTCGCGCAGCATTCGGCGTCCGGGGGCGCGCGCGTTTGTGTGTGTCTGAAACCAAAGCTCTCCACTTAGTAAACGACCCCCCGCCCCCCCGCCCCCTCCCGGCATTGTAGGGATGCGAGGGTCTATGGTCATACGACTACGGCCATGCATGAAAATTAAGTACACCCCCCCCCCCCCATCCTCCCTCATCCCCCTCTCCTCCTCGCCTTCCTCCCACTCCCCCCTCCTCCCTCCTCCCTCCTCCGGCGGGCGCAGTCGAGGCCGCCTGACTTGGTTGGGTCTTGGGCGTTGGAGGCGGCGGGGTGGGACGGGCTCTCTGACATCCCTGTCGACGGGTCGGAGATGGAAGACCTGGGTCTCAACGACCTGGTGGTGACGTTTGGGAAGGACGGCACTGTTCAAGTGCCCGTCGAGAAGGGGGTGGGGCTGGAGTGGCGGGTGGAGCCGGGGCCCACCCACCTCGACACGATTTACTTCGAGATGATCCCGGCCGCGCCGACGGTATGATTCGTGTATAGGGGGGATGTTCGCAAGGGGGGAGTGGGAGGGGGGGGGGGGGGGGGGGGGGGGGGGGGGTCGTTTACTAAGTGGAGAGCTTTGGTTTCAGACACACACAAACGCGCGCGCCCCCGGAGTGTGTTTGTTGTGTGTTTGTTTTGTTTGATTTGTGTTGTTTTATTTTGTTTGTTTTGTTTTGTTTTTGTTCGTTTTGTTTGTTTGTGTGCTGGTTCGATTGTTTGTTGGGTTGTTTGTTCGTTTGGTGTGTCGGTTGGTTTGTTGGTGTGTTGTTTGTTTGCTTGTGCTTAGGACCTGGAAGCTCTTTTTCGTGTGATACGCGTTCTTTGTTTCTTGTGGCCAACCGAGTACAATGCTCGTTCCTATTTACCAGGTATAAGTTTTATCATATTTTACGAATATTGTACGTCAGTCCGCTGCGAGTTGGGCCAATAACTCGTCGACCTCCACCTTCGCCAACAAGCTTGACTGGGTACACAAGTCGATTGTCTGTGACCCGCCTTTCATGGTGGTTTTAAGCGTTTGCCTCCTTGGACCGCATGTTAGATCTACAACTTTTTATACGGAGAGTGCTCGCACGCTCGCGGTGGGCTTGTTCTCGCCGCCGGCTCGTAACGCACGCTGCACGCTGTCGGGAAGGAGCTTGTCGCTTACCGAACGTTCCGTGCAAAGTTGGTCGCAGCAGAAATAACACTGGAAGAACAACAGTAACGACAACCACACCCACAAAAACAAAAACACTAAGAACACAACAACACAAAAAACAACAACAACAACTCGGCAGCATCTGATTATTAATAGTACAGTCGTGGGGCCTATATAAGGCGACCCCGTGCCAAGACATTTTGACCGCCTTATCTCGAGTGGTCACCTTATTCGTATAGTCAGTTGTATTCAAAGTTACAGCCGTGCCAGCCGATTTTGACCGCCTTATCTCGAGTGGTTGCCTTATTCATGTCGTCTTATATAGGCCCCACTACCGTACGACGTATCCGTAAATACAAGTACCTAGTATGTTCCTGTTTTGCAAGCTGCTGCTAGACACGGGATACGCACTCCTTTCACTCTTCTGAAATACTCGCTGTTTTACCACTTCCAATGACTCCCCCGCCCCCCACTTCCCCATCTCTTGGAACTCCGTGTTCTGGTAATATACTACTATTGATAATACCCCCCCCTTTCCCCATCTCCTGAAATTCCGATAGGTACTCTATTAATATCAATACCCCCCCCTATTGTCATAAGACTACGGCCATGCATGAAAATGAAGTACACCCCCTCATCCCCATGTGCTTGGTCGGTGAAAAAACGACGTGCTCCGTCCAAGCATTGTATCATACGGGTGCGAGAGTCTGTGGTCATACGACTACGGCCATGCATGACATGAGTACACCCCCCCCCCCCCCATACCCCCCCCCCACTCAGCTCTGTCTCGAAAGGGATGCGTTGATCAATGGTCGAATGACTAAGGCAAGCAACAAATGAGTACGCCACCCCCCTCCCTCCCTCCTGCGTGTGCTGTCTCAACTATCCCCTCAACGGTTGCTCCGTCTCGAAAAGGATGCGTGGTCAATGGTCGAATGACTAAGGCAAGCAACACATGAGTACGCCCCCCCCACCCCCCCCGCCCCCCTCCCCATCCCCTTGAACTCCGATACGTTTTATGTTGTTCACTATTGTCTCCATTGCATTCATAGGCGAGCGCGTCGTCGGAGGCTGGGGCCGGGGGCGGCACGACGCTGTCGTACACGGGGTACGTGGACCGAGGGGCAAGGATTGAGGCGCGCTTCTCGAAGCGGTTCGTAAAGATGACCGGCCGCATGACGTCGGAAGTGCGGGGGCAGAAGCGTCCATCTACCCGCTTTTCCATGCGTCTCGTAGAAAGGGGAGAGGCCAAGGGGCTCGCGGCGTGACGTGACGGGATGGGAAGTGATTTTTGATGGGTTGGGATGGATTGGGATGTGACGGGATGGGACGTGATTTGATGGGATGGGATGGCGATGTGACGCGATGGGTTGGGGTGGGATGAGACGGCTTTGTGACGCATCGTGACGCGGTTTTGTCACTCGTTTGACGGGTTTTTCCGTGACGAGTCGTGATGGTTTTGTTACGTGACGTGGCGTTTACGGGGGCATATTCGTGGTTTGCCTCCATGTGACAGACTTTCCCGTGACAGACGTTGCCGTGACGTAACACGATGCGACAGACGTTGCCGTGACAGTCTTGACTTGACGTGTGCATCATATGCCCATGCACGCAAGACATATTTTTAACTTGGTAAGGAAACAGCTTCCCTGATGACAATTTTTTTTAAGTTCTCGAGAGCTTTTGATAAATTTCGATGGTTTGCTTGGTTGAGGGGAGAGAACGAGAAGCGTAGTGTGCCTCTACCCGAGTCCTTCATGCCGTCAAGATAAAAATAGTCGTACGACAGCAAATAACCTGGTGTTGCGTTGTGGGGTGGCCCCCCCCATCGTCGTCGCGACTCCTCTTGACGCCTGCCTGCCTACCGGCCCGGCCTCGACACAGGGAGGGCAGCGCTTTTTTTTGTTTGTTTTGCGCGCTGGTCTCTCCTCACCCCCGGCGGTGCAACATTACCATTATGTCCGCCCCACAGACGGGCCTTTTGCTGCAAAGACGCCCGTTTTGACGGTCTATTTTCGGCCCGTTAAGGCCACCTTAGACTTGACATGCTACAGTTTTTGTGCGGGGAGTTCCTTGACGGCTCCCCTTGACGGCGTGTCCCGACAGGGGGGCGACAATAGTGCCGTCAAAACCGGCGTCAGCTTGACGGCTGTCCCGTCACGAAGAGGCGAGAGAGATTGCCGCAATGTCAACCCGTTTTTTTTTTTTTTTGCGTTTCTCATGTGCGTGGGCGTGGGCGTGGGCCTGCTGGGAGAGCGGGACCTGGCCAATGTTGAGCTGTGTTAGCACGGGCGGAAGAAGGGGTTGTGGGCGGGGTCACGTTTCGCTTCGCGCTTGCTTGGTGCAAGGAATAATGCCTGCTTGGTCGGTGAAAAACCGACGTGCTCCCCCGTCCCGGCCTTGTATGTAGGGGATGCGAGGGTCTACGGTCCTACGACTACAGCCAGGCATGACAATGAGTACACCCCCGCCCCCGTGCCCCCCCGCCCGGGCGGGGGGGCACGGGGGCGGGGGTGTACTCATTGTCATGCCTGGCTGTAGTCGTAGGACCGTAGACCCTCGCATCCCCTACATACAAGGCCGGGACGGGGGAGCACGTCGGTTTTTCACCGACCAAGCAGGCATTATTCCTTGCACCAAGCAAGCGCGAAGCGAAACGTGAGGTGTTGGGCGGGGGACCCCCCCGCGACTCGCTCAACAACCTCACGACGCTTCGCCGCTTGGTGCAAGCAATGTACTTCATTTTCATGCATGGCCGTAGTCGTATGACCATAGACCCTCGCATCCCTACAATGCCGGGACGGAGCATGTCGGGTTTTCACCGACCAGGCAGACATTGCTAGCACCAAGCGCGAAGCGCCGTGAGGTGTTACGCGAGTCGCATGAAGGGTGAGCTGCATCCTACTAAGAACCGCTTGTCAGGCGGACTTGCATATGGGTGACAGCTTCAATGAGTTAATTTAATGTCTGGTGTGGCTACTTCCTGAGACAGCAGTGGGAGCACTATGTATCTGCCTCATGAATACCTTACCATATCACACTACGTGATACGATAATTCCCCTTGTGCGGAGCAAAGGTTCTCCACCCCGCACAAATGATCTAACTAGACCACCAGCCTGGGTAACCGCCAAAAAAAACAAGAAAAAAAACGGTACCCTGGTTGTCTAGCTCACGCAGTGAGAGGCATGTTTTACAGCGTCCACTGGCTAGGGGAGAGAAGGGAGACAGACAGGAGCTGGTGGAGTATGAGTAGCTTTTTTTTATTGTTTCGGTTGTGCCCTTTTCGTTGTAGGTAGAAAGGTGCAATCGGAAGGGGGAGAGGGGGGGGGGGCAGGCGCAGTGCAGTGCAAATCTCTTGGTCGCTGTACAAGCAAAAATACGCGGGTGGCGTTTCCTTATTTTTGTTTTTTCTTGCGGTGATTGATGCTGGTTGGTGGCGAAAATGATGGTGGTCGTAGACAGGAAAGAGACGATAAAAGAAGAGCGACGTGCTGAGGGAGGGACACTATTGAAGAAACATGTTTTTTGACAGACCAAAAAAAAAAGAACCACTAAAAAAAACGATTCATCAGTTATACCCTGGTTTCAGACGGAGGAAGGAAAATCGATCGGACAGGTAAAATCATTTCCACACACCAGGGGAATTAAACCACTCAACCCACACGGCTTGAACTCTCACCCACCCACTCACCCCCGCACCCCCCCCTCCACAACACAACCACGGTACGAAGAGGGGAGTTACTTACGTAGGCTATATTACTTATGATTGATCGAGGCTCCTAAACGGAGAAACTACTCGCCATATTTGCAATTCCCTTTTTGATACATGCAATCCCCCTTTTAATAAGTCTATGTATTCGTTGTATGCCTACTCGTAGTCTATGCTCTAAGTTATACCCAGTGGTCTTTTAAGCCCGTGGATTTGCCTCACGCCTCGGACAGATGGTGACGATCTACTAATAGACCATCTACCAGAGGTTGTTCCTAACCTGGCGCTTATGAGACGTGTGCAGGGGCAGGATCTGTATACAGTAGTAGAACAGATCCAAGTCAGGAAAATTGTGCTAGACCATGCAGACCACACGCCTCTCACGTGGCAAAACGATCTAGATCATACAGATGATACAGGTCAGGGATACGTCTGCCCTGATAGATCTAGATCATACAGTGGGAATCATCTGTATCATCTGTCCGGGGTGTGGGATTTTTTATCTGGTTGCGGGACAAAGAAGATGGGGCGGGCACATGCAAGAAGGCGGCGGCGGTGGCGACGACAACGATGACGGCGGGCGACGATCGAACTCTTTCCCCTCCCCCTTTTTCCACCCACCAAAAAAAAAGAGAGAGGCCCAACATCATCAACAAAAAAATAAAACAAAAAAACAGCAGCGTCACCGTGGCGATCACAGTCTTGTTCGGGCACCCCTACTGCTACAGCTAGTGCTTACTCTAAGCTACAGCTACAGCTGCAGCTGCTGTTACAGCTAATGCCACTACAGCTTCTTCTGCTGCTGCTACAACCGCCGCCGCTGCCGCTGCCTCCGCCGCCGCTGCTGCTGATGTTGCTGCTGCTGTTGCTGCTGCTGCTGCTGCTGCTGCTGCTGCTGCTGCTGCTGCTGCTGCAGTCAGGATGTCGCGACACGACGCTGGTCGTCGCCGCTCGGCGCGCCGCCAACATCGAACTTGACCACCCTCCGCTTCCTTCGCCAAGACTCCTGAAGCTCGAAGAACCCGTTGTAGTCCAGCTCAATGAGAAGCTCGTTCACGTGCACGCCGCTCCTCGAACGCACCATCTTTTTGCGCCCGTCGATCGCGATTCGATTGCAATTCGATTGTTGGAGTGGTTGCGTGGTCGTTGCGTGTGCATGCATGGAGCAGGAGGCGAGGCAGGCCGAGGGGGCGGGAGGGGAGGGGGTTGGGTGGGGGGGGGGGGGGGCACAAGAGCACAAATTGGAATTTATGCCTTTGTCAGCACAATTTTTCGTGAAACTCAAAAGTTGGATTGACGGCGGGAGGGCATTGATAAGGTACGAGATAATGTTGTGGAACACAAACATCCCTATGATAAGAGACAGTTCAATCGGTAGTGAAGAGTTGATATTATGAGTTGAATCAGGTTTGTAACCATAAGGGTAAGATCTTGTCGGTTCAGATGAGAGGATTATCTCGCACCAGCGATTGAATGACACTGGGCCCGCGACGGAAAAAGGAAACAACCTCCCTCAGCCTCAAAATCGAACGCCCCGAGGCTATTGTCGACAAACACAAAAATGCGCGTTATGTACCGCCTTTGTTCGCGCGCACCAATACGGGTTAGTACATAAAAATCAAACACAGCTTAGTAGCCCATAGAGGCTCAGCACATAAATATTGTTTTCAACACGTTCATACCTAAACTACTTTTTTCCAGAGTCACACACCTGGGTGGAGTTTGGACAGAGAAAATGGCCTTCAGACAGACAGACAGAAACACATGCAGACAGGCAGACAACAAAACAGTTCCCCGTTGTACACAGAGACCCCCATAAACCGTGGATTTTCTGGGGGGGGGAACCAAACCAAACAAAACAAAATAAAACAAAACGAAAACAAAAACAAACGAGTCGCGAAACCGACCTCCTTGAGAAGCGGGATCACGAAGCCGAGCCCAGACAGCAGCGCCTCCCACAGCCCATCCAGCCGCAGCAGCGACTCCCGCGCCTTGCTCCTCGCCTCCTCTTCGGCGGGAGAATCGGCCAGGGACGACCCGCGCCCGCTGGCCTCGTCCAGCTGCCTGACGTACTCGCCGTACCTTTTTTTCAATGCATTTGGGGTTTCCACCGCGGGGATGGAGGCGGGGGG
>MEHQ01004302.1:148877-185014 GCA_008828725.1 Saccharina japonica
CCCCCCGCCTCCATCCCCGCGGTGGAAACCCCAAATGCATTGAAAAAAAGGTACGGCGAGTACGTCAGGCAGCTGGACGAGGCCAGCGGGCGCGGGTCGTCCCTGGCCGATTCTCCCGCCGAAGAGGAGGCGAGGAGCAAGGCGCGGGAGTCGCTGCTGCGGCTGGATGGGCTGTGGGAGGCGCTGCTGTCTGGGCTCGGCTTCGTGATCCCGCTTCTCAAGGAGGTCGGTTTCGCGACTCGTTTGTTTTTGTTTTCGTTTTGTTTTATTTTGTTTTGTTTGGTTTGGTTCCCCCCCCCAGAAAATCCACGGTTTATGGGGGTCTCTGTGTACAACGGGGAACTGTTTTGTTGTCTGCCTGTCTGCATGTGTTTCTGTCTGTCTGTCTGAAGGCCATTTTCTCTGTCCAAACTCCACCCAGGTGTGTGACTCTGGAAAAAAGTAGTTTAGGTATGAACGTGTTGAAAACAATATTTATGTGCTGAGCCTCTATGGGCTACTAAGCTGTGTTTGATTTTTATGTACTAACCCGTATTGGTGCGCGCGAACAAAGGCGGTACATAACGCGCATTTTTGTGTTTGTCGACAATAGCCTCGGGGCGTTCGATTTTGAGGCTGAGGGAGGTTGTTTCCTTTTTCCGTCGCGGGCCCAGTGTCATTCAATCGCTGGTGCGAGATAATCCTCTCATCTGAACCGACAAGATCTTACCCTTATGGTTACAAACCTGATTCAACTCATAATATCAACTCTTCACTACCGATTGAACTGTCTCTTATCATAGGGATGTTTGTGTTCCACAACATTATCTCGTACCTTATCAATGCCCTCCCGCCGTCAATCCAACTTTTGAGTTTCACGAAAAATTGTGCTGACAAAGGCATAAATTCCAATTTGTGCTCTTGTGCCCCCCCCCCCCCCCACCCCCCCCCCCCCCGTCAGCTGGTTTGAAGAAAATAAAAACACCCGCAACACGTGCAAAACGGATTGACGCCGTTCCGAAGCTGACTGATTATAACTCTTCCTCCTGCACCACTCTATCAAGAGTCCATACGTATTATATTATGCTCAAGCATGTGCTACAGCAGTTGTAGGTAGCGTTTGCATCATGTCTTCCCTTTTCTTTGCCATCCTGCGACGATAGGACGGGGCGCAACCTGCTTGCTCTCCGTCACACTGTTATTGTTGCACGGCCCTTCCGCGGGTGGCGTGTATTATATTTCGGGGGCACAAGCGTGTTTCTACTTGCTGCAAAGACGGCGGTGTCTCTGCAGCGCATTATGTCACGCGACGCTAAGCTACGCCACGATGCACCACACCACCGCAACGCAATACAACCAAAACAATCAGGCAACACTCCGCAATACAACGCTACTTTGCCCTAGGCAATGCTACGCAGTTTCTACGCAACGCTACGCGACGTTACGCAGCGCTACGGATGCTACCCAACGCACACTACGCAACGTTACTGGCAGCGCTACGCTATGCCACGCAAACAGCACGCAACACTAAAATAGGCAAACACCACTAGGTATAACGCAACTACGCAACACTACGAAAAACAACACAAAACAACACAACACAATACAACATACAACACAACGCAACACAACACAACGCAACACAACGCAACGCAAGGACTGCACGTGTTGGTTCTACCTACCTTTCCAGGATCAGGTCGAGGTACGCCTCGTGCAGCGCGATAAACTCCCTCAGAGAGCCACACAGAGGAACCCGCGTCAGGAACTGCGACCACGGCTTCACCAAAGCCTGACCAGTGGCCGTCGCGGCAGTAGAGCAGCGGCAACAGCAGTGGTGATGGCGGCGGCGGCGACGGCGGAAGCAGCAGTGGTGACGATGGTGGCGGTGGTGGCAGTGGAGGTGTTGGTGTTGGTGGTGTTGGTGTTGGTGGTGATGGTGTTGGTGGTGGTTGTGTTGGTGTTGGTGGTGTTAGTGGTGTTGGCGTTGGTGTTGGCGGTGTTGGTGGTGGCAGTGGCGGTGGAGTCGGTGGCCGTAACGGTGGCGGGAGCGGTGACGGGAGCAGTGGCGGCGGCGGCGGGCGGGGGCGAGTATTGGTCAGTGGCGGACAGCGATCAGGAGCGGATAGCAAAAGAGCATCCGNCCCACCCACCCAACCACCCTCGATGTCGCGCTCTGGCATCAGCTACGCACAGCGGAACCGGCAGACGGCAGTGGCGGGGGCGGGGGGAGCGGGGGTGGAAGGCGGGGTTGGGGCGGAGGGGCTGGATAGGCGGCACCTCCAGCAAACGAGGCTGTTCGCCTTTTTGCGCGTGGCGAGGGCGGTGCGATGCTACGTTGTCACCCAGGTATGATAGACGGAAGAGATCAATCACCTGCGATGCGGAACATATGTAGTAAATGGCGTTGCACTACTGCAACAGTGCCCCGGTGCCAGTTTCGGGAGGTGTTCCCTTTTGGCATGCGGCGTTCCGCGGGGAACCCGTTTTTTTTTTTTTTGTGATGTATTGTATTGTATTGTGTTTGTGCTGGGGGTTTTTTCGACCCCGCTTGAAGAAAGCAGATGGAATGGCGGTGGAAGTGGTGGTGGTGGGGGGGGGTGAGTCTGTCCTATTGTTTTTTTCTCGTTTTCCAAGCAGAAAACCAGATAAACGTACAGTGGAGACTGTACCATCATCATCATTATTATCATCGTTATCGTTATCGTCATCGTCGTCGTCATCACCATCGTCAGTGTCATCATCACCATCATCACCATCATCATCGTTGACATCATCATCATTGTCATCGTCATCATCATCACATCATCATCATCATCATCATTTTCATCACCATCATCACTATCACCATCATCATCACCATCACCATAATCGTCATCTTCATCACCATACCTTCCTCCCCCCACCGTGCCACCACCCAAAACTATTAACAGGCGTTTTTTCGTCCTGCCATTTCGGGTGTTGATTTCAGGGGCTGCGAGGATGTTTTGCATTTGCAGGCTTGACCCCACCCCCCGCTCCCGCCCATCCCCCCCCGATCCCCATCTTTCGCTGTTTTCCTTTCCTTTTCCCCAGTCTTTGGGTGTGTCGGCCTTAAAGGCGCGTTGTGGTGGTGCAGCAACCAGTCTGTTGCGGTTGTGCACCAGCAACAGCAGGGACGCGTGTCCTGTTAAACGTATTCGAGGGTCATCGGTGCGAGCTACACCGCCACCCTCCTCCACCACCATCCCACCTCGTTTGTTTGTTTTTGTTTAGTTGGGGTGGGAGGCGTGCAACAGCATATCTATAGGGAGAGTAGCACACCAGCAGTACGTATGCATGTGCTTCGTATGTACATAGCCAAGCCAGTTATTGCCAGTTTTATATTACCGTGTGAGTGGCCGCAGCTGGTGCAACTGTTACTGCTGCTGCTGCTGCTGCTGCTGTATATACTGCTGCATTCCTCCCCGAAGGCGCGATTGTTACATCCTTCGCACCACCGCTGCTGGTGTGGTCATTGGTCAACCATGCGTTCACCGTTGCGTTACCCCGCGTGCGTAGTGTCTCGTACCCCCCACCCCCCCCTCCCGCGCTCATGTTGTGCACGGCCGTAGTCATATGACCATAGACCCTCGCATCCCTACAATGCCGGGACGGAGCGCGTTGGGTTTTCACCAACCAGGCAGACATTGCTTGCACCAAGCGCGAAACGCCGTGAGGTATTGGGCGAGTCGCATGGAGGGTGAGCTGCATCCTGCTAAGAACCGCCTCTGAGGCGGACTTGCATATGGACGACAGCTTCAATGAGTTAATTTAATTTCTGGTGTGGCCACTTCCGGAGACAGCAATGGGTTTTACTATGTAACTGCCTCGCGGACGCCTTACCATATTAACACTACGTGAAACGACCATTCCCCTTGTGCGGAACAAAGGTTCTCCACCCCGCACAAATGATCTACTCGACCGCCAGCTTTGGTGACCGCCAAAAAAAATAACAAAAAAAAACGGCACCCTGGTTGTCTAGCTCACGCAGCGAGTGGCGTGTTTTACAGCGTCGTTGCCAACCGACGCCAACCCAACCTATAAATATAATATATTTATGGGGGGGGTGGGGGGTACGAGACACTACGCACGCGGGGTAACGCAACGGTGAACGCATGGTTGACCAATGACCACACCAGCAGCGGTGGTGCGAAGGATGTAACAATCGCGCCTTCGGGGAGGAATGCAGCAGTATATACAGCAGCAGCAGCAGCAGCAGCAGTAACAGTTGCACCAGCTGCGGCCACTCACACGGTAATATAAAACTGGCAATAACTGGCTTGGCTATGTACATACGAAGCACATGCATACGTACTGCTGGTGTGCTACTCTCCCTATAGATATGCTGTTGCACGCCTCCCACCCCAACTAAACAAAAACAAACAAACGAGGTGGGATGGTGGTGGAGGAGGGTGGCGGTGTAGCTCGCACCGATGACCCTCGAATACGTTTAACAGGACACGCGTCCCTGCTGTTGCTGGTGCACAACCGCAACAGACTGGTTGCTGCACCACCACAACGCGCCTTTAAGGCCGACACACCCAAAGACTGGGGAAAAGGAAAGGAAAACAGCGAAAGATGGGGATCGGGGGGGGATGGGCGGGAGCGGGGGGTGGGGTCAAGCCTGCAAATGCAAAACATCCTCGCAGCCCCTGAAATCAACACCCGAAATGGCAGGACGAAAAAACGCCTGTTAATAGTTTTGGGTGGTGGCACGGTGGGGGGAGGAAGGTATGGTGATGAAGATGACGATTATGGTGATGGTGATGATGATGGTGATAGTGATGATGGTGATGAAAATGATGATGATGATGATGATGTGATGATGATGACGATGACAATGATGATGATGTCAACGATGATGATGGTGATGATGGTGATGATGACACTGACGATGGTGATGACGACGACGATGACGATAACGATAACGATGATAATAATGATGATGATGGTACAGTCTCCACTGTACGTTTATCTGGTTTTCTGCTTGGAAAACGAGAAAAAAACAATAGGACAGACTCACCCCCCCCCACCACCACCACTTCCACCGCCATTCCATCTGCTTTCTTCAAGCGGGGTCGAAAAAACCCCCAGCACAAACACAATACAATACAATACATCACAAAAAAAAAAAAAACGGGTTCCCCGCGGAACGCCGCATGCCAAAAGGGAACACCTCCCGAAACTGGCACCGGGGCACTGTTGCAGTAGTGCAACGCCATTTACTACATATGTTCCGCATCGCAGGTGATTGATCTCTTCCGTCTATCATACCTGGGTGACAACGTAGCATCGCACCGCCCTCGCCACGCGCAAAAAGGCGAACAGCCTCGTTTGCTGGAGGTGCCGCCTATCCAGCCCCTCCGCCCCAACCCCGCCTTCCACCCCCGCTCCCCCCGCCCCCGCCACTGCCGTCTGCCGGTTCCGCTGTGCGTAGCTGATGCCAGAGCGCGACATCGAGGGTGGTTGGGTGGGTGGGTAGGTGGGTGGGTGGGGGTGGGTGGTTGGGTGGGTGGGTACTCATGTCATGCATGGCCGTAGTCGTATTAGCATACACCCTCGCATCGCTACAATGCCCAGACGGAGCACATCGAGTTTTCGCCGACCAGGCGATTAATCGACGTGCGTTGTCAGCGTGGGTGCGCGTGAGCGTCAATGGGGGTGGCGCAAGAAAATGGTCCTGCGGTACGATCGGCTGGAGTCGGCTTGGCTTGGCTTGGCTAGGCTTGGCTAGGCTTGGCTAGGCTTAAGGCCGGGCGGCGGCGAACGAAAACAACAGGCGAGTAAACTATGGCACACCAGCAGAAGTTCAAGAGCGGGAGGAAGGCCGACGATGCGGGCGGGGACGCGGACGGGGATGAGGGCGACCAACAACACGCACAGACCAAAAACAGACGAGGCCAAGATCGAAAAAAAACAAACCCTGATAAAACAAAACAACAACAATACTATTACTGCACGTACAAGGCACCTACAAAACCAGAAAGAAGGCAACCAGCCACCCTTCTCTGTCCAGGGCTTGACTTAAAGCAAGCCCCATACTTCCGTTTTCCTGGCGGCGTTTGGACCGTCAACGACGCCTCCACTTCAAGAGGGTAGCAGCGCAGCGCACACCTGTGCAGCACGTGAGACTCGTCCAGGACGTGCGTGGCGTACTCGAGCTTCAGCAGCAGCCCCAGGACACGCGAGTACTTCTCCATCGACCGAGGCGGTAGCGCCACGGACAGCGGCCAAGGTAGCCGACACTCCAACTACAATGTTTTAGAAATAATGAATTGGGGGGAGGATCATAAGAAAATGTGCGAGAGGGTGAGCACGGGGGAGGGGGGAGGAGTGGCGACGAGGACGAGGAGAGGGAAGGGAAGGGAAGGAGGGGAGGGGGATGGGACATGAGGGGACGGGGGCGGAGGTTATGTCTCGTTGCAGCATGTGAGGTGTGACGGGGTTTAGCACCTAGGAAAAAACACGCCTGACGGCGTGAGGACAGAGGCCTGCGCACGCAATAACTCCAGCAGTAAAGGCCCACCACCGGGCTTCAAATTCAAACCTCCATAATAGACCCTTCCCTTCAGCCCTCATTAACCGTCTCACGAGTCGGTGGGTGGGTGAGTGGGTGGGTGGGTGGGTGGGTGGGCGGGGTGGGTGGGCGGGGGGCAGGGACGGGTTTTCCCACGCACCTGAAGGCATGAAAACAACTGCAGGTCTACACACCGCCCGCGGCCGCCGCCGCCACCAACGTCGCCGGTGAGAGGGAATGCAGCGCTGCGCGTGCGATCTTCCTGTACGGCGCGGCGCGTAATGAAAGGTGAGGTTGTCGAGGCGGGCGCGGAGAAGGGCGAAGGTTAAGGAGCGGTTTAGCGGCAGAAACTATCTGTCAGTGTTGGTGTTGTTGGTGTTGGTGTTGTTATTGATGCTGTTGTTGGCGCTGTTGTTGGTGTACTTCGTATACTTTCAATGTAGGTGTTGGAGACGGTGGCGTTGTTGGTGTTGGCGTTTTTTGGGTGTTGGCGTTGATGTCAGTGTTGGTGTTGTTGGTGCTTTGGTTGCTACATTGACATGCAGGCGTTGGTGATGTTGTTGGTGTTGGCATTTTAGGTGTTGGTGTTGGTGTTGGTGTCCGAATCGGTGTTTTGGTGTTAGTATTGGCGTTACTGGCGCTGTTGTTGGTGTACTGTATACGTTTAATGCAGGTGTTGGTGATGGTGCTGGTGTCGGTGTTGGCGTTTTAGGTATTGGTGTTGGTGTTGGTGTCGGTGTCGGTGTCGATATCGATGTCCGTGCTGGGGTGTTAGTGTTGGTGTTGGTGTTGATGCAGGAGTTGCTGCTGTTGGTACCGCTTGTTGGTGGCCTTGTGTTGGTGTTGGTGTTTTTGGTGTGCTGTAAGTGCCGGTGTTGGTGCTGGCGTTTTGAGTGTTGGAGTTAGTGTTGGTGCGAGCCTTGTCCAAGGGTGTAATAGGCGGTATACCGACGCGTGGGCGTGGACAATGGTTGATTTCGCGGGCGTGGGTTGGCCTGGCCTGGCCTCTCCTTTCGCCCGCCCCGAGAGATCGGCAATGAATCGACGCCAGCACCTCTCAAACAAAATTACAGCGCAGAAGTACACGCCCACGGGTCAGCAACAGCCGGTACCCCGAATCAACCGCGGCAAACACGCGCGAAACTCACAACAGCGGGGTGGAAAATTTCCCCGCCCCTTTCATTCCCGATATGTATTCCCTCTCAATTTCCCTCTCTGTCTCCCGCTTTATGTCCTACCTTGTCTCCGTGTCTCCATTCCCGCACCCTCTCCGGGTGGCACTGGACAAAAAAGTGCTCCAGGAGGAGCCGATCCCCGCCGACCACGGCCGATCGCAGAAGTTCACCGATCTCGCGGCCCATCTCTGCCCCTCCCGCCGCCGCCGTCCCGGCCGAGTTCGCTCCCCCCCCCCCCCCCCCCTCCCCCCCTTCCTCCTCCTACGCACCCCCCTCCCTCCAGCCCAGACATGGACAAGGAAGAGTGAAGGAGGGTGGTGAGGCGCGAACCGTCCTGCGGGGTAGAGAGTCGCAATGGTCGGGTGGTTTTCGCCAGTGGGTGTTACGCAGACGCGTCACGCACGCACACACACGCACGCACATGCGCATACAAACGTACACACATGCGCACACATAACTCGCACGCACACACCCTTACACCCCCCCCGCCCCCCAGACAAAACCCCCCTGCACACCGCATACACACGCACATGCACACCCGCAAACGGGTGAATCAATTTCACTTGGTTCGTCTGCGTGTGCATGTGCATGTACGTTTGCGGGTGTGCATGTACCCGCAAACGTACATGCACATGCACATGCAGACGAACCAAGTGAAATTGATTCACCCCGTTTCGTCTTGTCTCATATCATCCTCTCATCTCATCACGCCATGCCTCGCGTGAAAGAAAAGGGGAAAACAAAACGTTCCACGTCTCCCATCCCCTTTCCTTCCCGCCGCTCGAAAAACCGCCGTACCTGAAGAAAGGCGGGGACATCACGCACCACCACCCCGTCCATCAAGGCGGGCGCGCTCCTTCCGCTTCCTGAATCGCCGCCGCCGCTAGACGGCAGCGCTCCTAGCAGGCCGAACAGCACCCCGTGGAAGCGGGAGAGGGGACTGTCGCCCTTCGCCCCACCAGGAGACAGGTATATCCCACGGAGCACACCTTGCGAAGGTGATGGCGGCGGCGGCAGTGACAGAGGCGGGGGATAAGGAGCTCGTGTGTACGAGCCAGGAAGACCGAGGAAGCAATGCTATTAATAGTAATGCGGATACGACTGATGTGGCGCGTGCCGGCACAGCAATGGTAGTCAAGATTATTGCCGCGGTCTTCAGCCTTGTGCGTGTACATGTTGTGTGACCCATTGAAAGAGGGGGCAAGCCGCCTAAAAAATTGTGAGAGGTAATATTTGCAGCAGTAGGAGGTAATGTTTGCAGTGTAGCAAAAGGGTAAATAAAGAGTGGCCGGCATCCCAAAAACTACGAAAACAAACCACAAGTCACAATTGTTGAAAATATTTTAACGCCAAATGCGCCGACCAAACAATTCGCGAGAAGGTTTTCACTGCCGCCGCCACCGCCACCGCCACCAAAACTGATGCAAGTGACCAACACTCCAACGGCCCGGCACCTCACACCATTCACACACTCTCGGCAACGGCGAAACCCACCCGCAAGCCTCGCTATCCCGAGCTCCTCCGTGAACACCCCAAGGCAGCTGGAGCCGGCCAGCCGGCAATGCCTCCGCAGGGGACCCAGCAAGCAGGTCTCCAAGATCATCGCTGGCGGTAGCGCCTTCGCTACGTCTTCCATCGCTGTCGCCGTCGCCATCGCAGGATCCGCCGGTGCCCAAGCTTCGCCATCGCCCCCGCCCCCGCCTCCACCTCCGCCCCCGCCCGCGCCAGCCCCTCCCTCCCTCAACTCTTCGCCAATACCGCAGCCCATTTCCTCAACACCCTCCCACCCCCTACTAACACCATGCCGACAGCCAGGCCTGGCTCCGATCGCCGCCGGTCGTGTTGATGCCGGCATACTCGCGACGGCGGCAGCGCCGCCGAAGAGCGGGAGAGCGGGAGGCGCAAGGGCCGGATGCAGTGCTCTGCTTAGCATCTCGCCGGGATGCAGGGCTAGCTGCGCCGTACCGCCGAAGAACCCGGCGTCTTTCGCCTCGGCTACGACGAGGGCCCGACCACCCGAACACGCGTTGCCACTGCCGGCGCCATCTTCCGTCGGTGCCAGAGTTTCGGCCGCGGCCGTAGACTGGATTGCAGTTTGCCCCGCGCCACTGCCGCCACCACCGCCGCCGCCGCCGCCACCAACGTCGCCGGTGAGAGGGAATGCAGCGCTGCGCGTGCGATCTTCCTGTACGGCGCGGCGCGTAATGAAAGGTGAGGTTGTCGAGGCGGGCGCGGAGAAGGGCGAAGGTTAAGGAGCGGTTTAGCGGCAGAAACTATCTGTCAGTGTTGGTGTTGTTGGTGTTGGTGTTGTTATTGATGCTGTTGTTGGCGCTGTTGTTGGTGTACTTCGTATACTTTCAATGTAGGTGTTGGAGACGGTGGCGTTGTTGGTGTTGGCGTTTTTTGGGTGTTGGCGTTGATGTCAGTGTTGGTGTTGTTGGTGCTTTGGTTGCTACATTGTAATGCAGCAGGCGTTCGTGATGTTGTTGGTGTTGGGGCGTTTTTTGTGTGTTGGCGTTGATGTCAGTGTTGGTGTTGTTGGTGCTTTGGTTGCTACATTGACATGCAGGCGTTGGTGATGTTGTTGGTGTTGGCATTTTAGGTGTTGGTGTTGGTGTTGGTGTCCGAATCGGTGTTTTGGTGTTAGTATTGGCGTTACTGGCGCTGTTGTTGGTGTACTGTATACGTTTAATGCAGGTGTTGGTGATGGTGCTGGTGTCGGTGTTGGCGTTTTAGGTATTGGTGTTGGTGTTGGTGTCGGTGTCGGTGTCGATATCGATGTCCGTGCTGGGGTGTTAGTGTTGGTGTTGGTGTTGATGCAGGAGTTGCTGCTGTTGGTACCGCTTGTTGGTGGCCTTGTGTTGGTGTTGGTGTTTTTGGTGTGCTGTAAGTGCCGGTGTTGGTGCTGGCGTTTTGAGTGTTGGAGTTAGTGTTGGTGCGAGCCTTGTCCAAGGGTGTAATAGGCGGTATACCGACGCGTGGGCGTGGACAATGGTTGATTTCGCGGGCGTGGGTTGGCCTGGCCTGGCCTCTCCTTTCGCCCGCCCCGAGAGATCGGCAATGAATCGACGCCAGCACCTCTCAAACAAAATTACAGTGCAGAAGTACACGCCCACGGGTCAGCAACAGCCGGTACCCCGAATCAACCGCGGCAAACACGCGCGAAACTCACAACAGCGGGGTGGAAAATTTCCCCGCCCCTTTCATTCCCGATATGTATTCCCTCTCAATTTCCCTCTCTGTCTCCCGCTTTATGTCCTACCTTGTCTCCGTGTCTCCATTCCCGCACCCTCTCCGGGTGGCACTGGACAAAAAAGTGCTCCAGGAGGAGCCGATCCCCGCCGACCACGGCCGATCGCAGAAGTTCACCGATCTCGCGGCCCATCTCTGCCCCTCCCGCCGCCGCCGTCCCGGCCGAGTTCGCTCCCCCCCCCCCCCCCCCCTCCCCCCCTTCCTCCTCCTACGCACCCCCCTCCCTCCAGCCCAGACATGGACAAGGAAGAGTGAAGGAGGGTGGTGAGGCGCGAACCGTCCTGCGGGGTAGAGAGTCGCAATGGTCGGGTGGTTTTCGCCAGTGGGTGTTACGCAGACGCGTCACGCACGCACACACACGCACGCACATGCGCATACAAACGTACACACATGCGCACACATAACTCGCACGCACACACCCTTTCACCCCCCCCGCCCCCCAGACAAAACCCCCCTGCACACCGCATACACACGCACATGCACACCCGCAAACGGGTGAATCAATTTCACTTGGTTCGTCTGCGTGTGCATGTGCATGTACGTTTGCGGGTGTGCATGTACCCGCAAACGTACATGCACATGCACATGCAGACGAACCAAGTGAAATGGATTCACCCCGTTTCGTCTTGTCTCATATCATCCTCTCATCTCATCACGCCATGCCTCGCGTGAAAGAAAAGGGGAAAACAAAACGTTCCACGTCCCCCATCCCCTTTCCTTCCCGCCTCGCTCGAAAAACCGCCGTACCTGAAGAAAGGCGGGGACATCACGCACCACCACCCCGTCCATCAAGGCGGGCGCGCTCCTTCCGCTTCCTGAATCGCCGCCGCCGCTAGACGGCAGCGCTCCTAGCAGGCCGAACAGCACCCCGTGGAAGCGGGAGAGGGGACTGTCGCCCTTCGCCCCACCAGGAGACAGGTATATCCCACGGAGCACACCTTGCGAAGGTGATGGCGGCGGCGGCAGTGACAGAGGCGGGGGATAAGGAGCTCGTGTGTACGAGCCAGGAAGACCGAGGAAGCAATGCTATTAATAGTAATGCGGATACGACTGATGTGGCACGTGCCGGCACAGCAATGGTAGTCAAGATTATTGCCGCGGTCTTCAGCCTTGTGCGTGTACATGTTGTGTGACCCATTGAAAGAGGGGGCAAGCCGCCTAAAAAATTGTGAGAGGTAATATTTGCAGCAGTAGGAGGTAATGTTTGCAGTGTAGCAAAAGGGTAAATAAAGAGTGGCCGGCATCCCAAAAACTACGAAAACAAACCACAAGTCACAATTGTTGAAAATATTTTAACGCCAAATGCGCCGACCAAACAATTCGCGAGAAGGTTTTCACTGCCGCCGCCACCGCCACAGCCACCAAAACTGAGGCAAGTGACCAACACTCCAACGGCCCGGCACCTCACACCATTCACACACTCTCGGCAACGGCGAAACCCACCCGCAAGCCTCGCTATCCCGAGCTCCTCCGTGAACACCCCAAGGCAGCTGGAGCCGGCCAGCCGGCAATGCCTCCGCAGGGGACCCAGCAAGCAGGTCTCCAAGATCATCGCTGGCGGTAGCGCCTTCGCTACGTCTTCCATCGCTGTCGCCGTCGCCATCGCAGGATCCGCCGGTGCCCAAGCTTCGCCATCGCCCCCGCCCCCGCCTCCACCTCCGCCCCCGCCCGCGCCAGCCCCTCCCTCCCTCAACTCTTCGCCAATACCGCAGCCCATTTCCTCAACACCCTCCCACCCCCTACTAACACCATGCCGACAGCCAGGCCTGGCTCCGATCGCCGCCGGTCGTGTTGATGCCGGCATACTCGCGACGGCGGCAGCGCCGCCGAAGAGCGGGAGAGCGGGAGGCGCAAGGGCCGGATGCAGTGCTCTGCTTAGCATCTCGCCGGGATGCAGGGCTAGCTGCGCCGTACCGCCGAAGAACCCGGCGTCTTTCGCCTCGGCTACGACGAGGGCCCGACCACCCGAACACGCGTTGCCACTGCCGGCGCCATCTTCCGTCGGTGCCAGAGTTTCGGCCGCGGCCGTAGACTGGATTGCAGTTTGCCCCGCGCCACTGCCGCCACCACCGCCGCCGCCGCCGCCACCACCACCACCACCACCACCACCAACGTTATGGCCGCCGGCATGGCTGCGACTGCCGCCGTCGTCACCACCGCTATCGCCATATGTATCATAATCTTCCTCGTCATCGCCGTCGTCTTCGTCACCGTCATCATCCTCGCCGCCCTTTTCATCGATATCGATATCGATATCGTTGTCGTTGTCGTTCTCGCCTCGAGCGTCGCCCAAACGCAACCCCTGCTCCCCGAGCCCTGCGTTGCCACGGTGACCACCCGCCTCTCCTTCCGCCCAGCGCACGGAAGAAGAACCCCCCCAGCTGGAAGTTTCGCCCGTCCGGCCCCTGCTCAATGTAGCCCCCTCCCCCGCCGCCGTCGCTGCGGCTAGGGCAGTGCCTCCCTCCCCCCCGCCGGTGTCGGCTTGGACCACCGCCAGCGTCGGCTTTTCCGGGAAGTCTCTCTCTTTGCCTCTGCTTCTGTCGTCGACCCAAAGTGACACAACGTTTTCCTCGTCCTCGTCCTGCGTAACCGATGTGGGGCGTAAAGGCATTGTACCATTACACATGATTTCACATGGGGAGGGCTGGTTGCTCTTCACCAAGGTGTAATACAAAAAAAAAGTGAATTAAAAAATGTGCTGCATGGAAGGTTATCTTTATCGAAGGTACACAAAACTTCAGTGTACAACTGCAAAACGTGAATGGAAGGTCAAGGTTTGTTGTTGAGAAGACAAGGGAAAAAACAAAAATGCGTGAAAAAAAAAAGCACGGCGTATAATACTGTGGCTTACGCTACTAATAGTAGACCCACTCTATCACGTCAACTCGCCGGAACACTAAAGTATACCTGGTATGTTTATTTCAGACTGTTTAATTTTAAGTTTAATTTATTTTATTTTATTTCCCCCCCCACCCCCCTCCGGTATGATATATTTATAGGTTGGGTTGGCGTCGGTTGGCAACGACGCTGTAAAACACGCCACTCGCTGCGTGAGCTAGACAACCAGGGTGCCGTTTTTTTTTGTTCTTTTTTTTGGCGGTCACCAAAGCTGGCGGTCGAGTAGATCATTTGTGCGGGGTGGAGAACCTTTGTTCCGCACAAGGGGAATGGTCGTATCACGTAGTGTTAATATGGTAAGGCGTCCGCGAGGCAGTTACATAGTAAAACCCATTGCTGTCTCCGGAATTGGCCACACCTAGAAATTAATTTAACTCATTGAAGCTGTCGTCCATATGCAAGTCCGCCTCAGAGGCGGTTCTTAGCAGGATGTCGCTCACCCTCCATGCGACTCGCCCAATACCTCAACGGCGCCTTCGCGCTTGGTGCAAGCAATGTCTGCCTGGTTGGTGAAACACCAACGCGCTCCGTCCCGGCATTGTAGGGATGCGAGGGTCTATGGTCATATGACTACGGCCGTGCTCACAACATGAGTACACCCCCCCCCCCCCCACAAATAGACACACACTCCCTGAATTCTACAGCCTCAGATTGTGTCCCCCTCATACGGGATGTACATCCTACATGAGAACATATAAAACCCGTAAGTACGCGCGATCGAAGTATTTCACTCAGCTAGCAAAGATGAGTTTCGAAGAAATCCTCGAGCTCATAGCTGTTTTTTTTTTTTTTTTTTTAATACGGTACGAAAAGGTAGATTTTGGCGGTTTTAGGGTAAGCACACAAAAGTAACGCGTCAAAAGTATGGAACGCTAAGGTTTGCGACCAACGCGGGAAGAGTACCCTGCCTTCGCAGGCGGCTGTCCTCTTTTCAAGTGGAGTGTGTTTTCACTGGTAACTGGAAGCGCGGCTAACAACCAAAGTAGACAACCGACGCCCTCAGCTGATCAAGCGTGATATTTGTAACCAATGCTGTGGCGAGTCGAAATGTGAAATACAGGCTACTCTATGAACAGAGAGCACCGGGTACGTTTTACTTACTGCTCTATTTCATATAAACATATAGCAGTACGCACATGAACACCATCAGAGCCGTCTGAGGGATACGAGTCTGGCTCCACAAGGCGATCTCAGCGGCGCCCTTGTTGGCACTGCTGTTGTTGGTGGTGGTGGTGGCGTAGCAACTACAGCAGCGACGAAGAGCCGTGCGTGCGTTCGTTTGTTCGCTTTGTTTGTTTTCTCTCTCTCTCTCTCTCTCTCTCTCTCTTTCTCTCTTTCTCTTTCTCTCTCTTTTGCTCACACACACAGAAAGGACCCAACACAAATCCTAGCCCCGACCAACCTTACCTCCACGTCCTCCGCAGCTGGCGCCGGCGGCGTCATGCCCTCCCTCCTAGCCGCGGTAGCGCTCGCGTGGCGAACGCGAACCGCCAGCCGGCGAACAGACTCGATGAGCGCCGTTGCCAAGGACAAGCTCTCGCTGTCTCGGGACATCCCAGAACCTATTCCCGACGGTCGCCGCCTCAAATCAGACCCGCTGAAAAAAAAACGTGAAGCGACACGGTGGCACGAAGGACATGTATATATATTGTGTGTCATAAAAACAAAATAAACATCGGCGCTCAAAAGGGAAGAAGTATCCCGATTGGGGGGGGGGGAGGGGGGCGAGGGCGCGCGGACCCTGATGCCGGTTCTGAAACGGCGTCAGTCCAACGCACCGAGAGCCGCAAAAACGTGGGATGAAGCGCTCCTCGAGTGGCAGGCAACACCTGGGCCAGCATACACTCTCGCGTTCCTATTTATCTCTCCACGGCTCTCTCACTCTATCTGCGCGTCCTCTCGCGTTCCTATTTATCTCTCCACGGCTCTCTCACTCTATCTGCGCGTCTCTCTTTGGAGCGACGTCAAATTATCTTTCGCTTTCCTAACCCTGCATCGGTCGACTCATGGCTCGGTCTATGGGTCGCCTACTGCTGTAGCTACAGTAGTTCTACGCTCCTCCCCCAACCTCAATCCAAGNGTTTGCCCCGCGCCACTGCCGCCACCACCGCCGCCACCACCACCACCACCACCACCACCACCAACGTTATGGCCGCCGGCATGGCTGCGACTGCCGCCGTCGTCACCACCGCTATCGCCATATGTATCATAATCTTCCTCGTCATCGCCGTCGTCTTCGTCACCGTCATCATCCTCGCCGCCCTTTTCATCGATATCGATATCGATATCGTTGTCGTTGTCGTTCTCGCCTCGAGCGTCGCCCAAACGCAACCCCTGCTCCCCGAGCCCTGCGTTGCCACGGTGACCACCCGCCTCTCCTTCCGCCCAGCGCACGGAAGAAGAACCCCCCCTGCTGGAAGTTTCGCCCGTCCGGCCCCTGCTCAATGTAGCCCCCTCCCCCGCCGCCGTCGCTGCGGCTAGGGCAGTGCCTCCCTCCCCCCCGCCGGTGTCGGCTTGGACCACCGCCAGCGTCGGCTTTTCCGGGAAGTCTCTCTCTTTGCCTCTGCTTCTGTCGTCGACCCAAAGTGACACAACGTTTTCCTCGTCCTCGTCCTGCGTAACCGATGTGGGGCGTAAAGGCATTGTACCATTACACATGATTTCACATGGGGAGGGCTGGTTGCTCTTCACCAAGGTGTAATACAAAAAAAAAGTGAATTAAAAAATGTGCTGCATGGAAGGTTATCTTTATCGAAGGTACACAAAACTTCAGTGTACAACTGCAAAACGTGAATGGAAGGTCAAGGTTTGTTGTTGAGAAGACAAGGGAAAAAACAAAAATGCGTGAAAAAAAAAAGCACGGCGTATAATACTGTGGCTTACGCTACTAATAGTAGACCCACTCTATCACGTCAACTCGCCGGAACACTAAAGTATACCTGGTATGTTTATTTCAGACTGTTTAATTTTAAGTTTAATTTATTTTATTTTATTTCCCCCCCCACCCCCCTCCGGTATGATATATTTATAGGTTGGGTTGGCGTCGGTTGGCAACGACGCTGTAAAACACCCCACTCGCTGCGTGAGCTAGACAACCAGGGTGCCGTTTTTTTTTGTTATTTTTTTTGGCGGTCACCAAAGCTGGCGGTCGAGTAGATCATTTGTGCGGGGTGGAGAACCTTTGTTCCGCACAAGGGGAATGGTCGTATCACGTAGTGTTAATATGGTAAGGCGTCCGCGAGGCAGTTACATAGTAAAACCCATTGCTGTCTCCGGAATTGGCCACACCTAGAAATTAATTTAACTCATTGAAGCTGTCGTCCATATGCAAGTCCGCCTCAGAGGCGGTTCTTAGCAGGATGTCGCTCACCCTCCATGCGACTCGCCCAATACCTCAACGGCGCCTTCGCGCTTGGTGCAAGCAATGTCTGCCTGGTTGGTGAAACACCAACGCGCTCCGTCCCGGCATTGTAGGGATGCGAGGGTCTATGGTCATATGACTACGGCCGTGCTCACAACATGAGTACACCCCCCCCCCCCCCACAAATAGACACACACTCCCTGAATTCTACAGCCTCAGATTGTGTCCCCCTCATACGGGATGTACATCCTACATGAGAACATATAAAACCCGTAAGTACGCGCGATCGAAGTATTTCACTCAGCTAGCAAAGATGAGTTTCGAAGAAATCCTCGAGCTCATAGCTGTTTTTTTTTTTTTTTTTAATACGGTACGAAAAGGTAGATTTTGGCGGTTTTAGGGTAAGCACACAAAAGTAACGCGTCAAAAGTATGGAACGCTAAGGTTTGCGACCAACGCGGGAAGAGTACCCTGCCTTCGCAGGCGGCTGTCCTCTTTTCAAGTGGAGTGTGTTTTCACTGGTAACTGGAAGCGCGGCTAACAACCAAAGTAGACAACCGACGCCCTCAGCTGATCAAGCGTGATATTTGTAACCAATGCTGTGGCGAGTCGAAATGTGAAATACAGGCTACTCTATGAACAGAGAGCACCGGGTACGTTTTACTTACTGCTCTATTTCATATAAACATATAGCAGTACGCACATGAACACCATCAGAGCCGTCTGAGGGATACGAGTCTGGCTCCACAAGGCGATCTCAGCGGCGCCCTTGTTGGCACTGCTGTTGTTGGTGGTGGTGGTGGCGTAGCAACTACAGCAGCGACGAAGAGCCGTGCGTGCGTTCGTTTGTTCGCTTTGTTTGTTTTCTCTCTCTCTCTCTCTCTCTCTCTCTCTTTCTCTCTTTCTCTTTCTCTCTCTTTTGCTCACACACACAGAAAGGACCCAACACAAATCCTAGCCCCGACCAACCTTACCTCCACGTCCTCCGCAGCTGGCGCCGGCGGCGTCATGCCCTCCCTCCTAGCCGCGGTAGCGCTCGCGTGGCGAACGCGAACCGCCAGCCGGCGAACAGACTCGATGAGCGCCGTTGCCAAGGACAAGCTCTCGCTGTCTCGGGACATCCCAGAACCTATTCCCGACGGTCGCCGCCTCAAATCAGACCCGCTGAAAAAAAAACGTGAAGCGACACGGTGGCACGAAGGACATGTATATATATTGTGTGTCATAAAAACAAAATAAACATCGGCGCTCAAAAGGGAAGAAGTATCCCGATTGGGGGGGGGGGGGGGGGGCGAGGGCGCGCGGACCCTGATGCCGGTTCTGAAACGGCGTCAGTCCAACGCACCGAGAGCCGCAAAAACGTGGGATGAAGCGCTCCTCGAGTGGCAGGCAACACCTGGGCCAGCATACACTCTCGCGTTCCTATTTATCTCTCCACGGCTCTCTCACTCTATCTGCGCGTCCTCTCGCGTTCCTATTTATCTCTCCACGGCTCTCTCACTCTATCTGCGCGTCTCTCTTTGGAGCGACGTCAAATTATCTTTCGCTTTCCTAACCCTGCATCGGTCGACTCATGGCTCGGTCTATGGGTCGCCTACTGCTGTAGCTACAGTAGTTCTACGCTCCTCCCCCAACCTCAATCCAAGCTACGCCCCCCCCCCCCCCATCCTCCCATCTCCTCGGAACATATCAATAACAGGCTCAAATGACACATATATACAACAACCCTGCACCCACCTCATCGTGGCCCCTCCGGCGGCGGCAGAGTAGCCACGGCCACCATCGGACGAGCTGACGATGAGCGCCCGTACCCGGCGCATGAGCGAGATGTCCTGCCCAGCCAAGGCCACCGCGGGAGCCAGGGCAGCGAGGAAGGGCGGCAGGGCCTTGGAGTGCAACACGATCCCCGCGTCCCACACGTGCACCACTGGGTCCGGGTCAGTGGTGGCGCCTTCGCCCCGGGCAGGGCCACCCCTAATGCCACCGCCACCGCCGCTGCCAACGCCACTAACACCGCTATCAGGACGTCACCGGAGGTGGTTGTGTCGGCGGGGAACAGGACGATATCGAATGCAATGAACAGCGGTGGCGTCGCGCGTCGCGGAGGGTGTACGTTTACGTGCATGTGCACGCGTACGTGTGAGTGGGGTGGGTTGGCGCCGCATTGACCGCAAGCGCGTGACGGCGATGAGTTTGCCGTCATCGTAAGGCAGCGGCAAGGTCACTGTGTGGGTGAACATGTACCTCTCTTCTTCTTTTTCCGTCTGGGGGGGAGGTGGGTATCGGGTGCGGGGCGGGCGGCTCTACGGAAGCCGCAGCAATCTCACGCTGTAGCAAAGCTTAAGTTCGCTCCTAGAGCGCACTGGCTCGCTCGTTCGCTCGCTGCTCCTCTCCAGCGGTCGAAGGAACTTGAGAGCGACAGACGAAGCAACTCCAACCATTTACAGTAACAATTACTCCAATCCTCACCTTCTGGCGCGCCTTCCTCCGTACCCCTCGCGGTTGGCGACACCACCCCCGCCACCACTGCCACCATCTCTGGTAACGCCATTGCCGCCACCACCGTCACCGCCTATCCGGGAGAAAAACAGCTCGCCGTGGGGGTCCGAAATCCTCCCCTCGGTGATCCAAGAATCAACAAGGAGGAGGTACGGGGTGAGGACCTCGCAGAACACTCGCAGCAGCCAGCCCGGCCGAAGCGGGGCCAGCGCGTCGAGCGCATTCACATCGAGCGCGCCGAGCGCAGGGGTGCCCCTCTTGAGCGGAGGCCGTCGAACGAGCGCGTCCGACACCAGCTCATCGTGCAGGGTCGCGAGGAGCCGCCCCGTCCGCTCGCGGAGGCCGCCCGCCCCCATTCCCGGCCGCGTGCCCTCCCCTGGCGGAGTGTCCGCCCACCACCCGGCCCCTGCCCTAACCAGCCGAAGGGTGAGCTCGAGGCTCTCCGATTCCCCGCGCAGCAGGGAGAGCAGACCCATAATGGTCTCCCCGCTGCCGCCTCGGCCGCCACTGCCGTCGCTCCGGCGGCGTTCTTTCCCGGTAGGCTCGCCGGAGCGCTCTCGGACTGTCTCAGCTGCTGCCGCTACTGGCGTTGGTGCATTGTCGGGGTCGTCCCCTGTTGGCAGGCCGCGCTGTCGGCGGTAGAGCCAGCGATCCCGCTCGGCCACGGTGTCCTCGAAAGCCTGCAGCTGGCGCCGAACGCAAGCCGCGAACGCCTGCGTTGCGTGCCCGTGCTTGCGCTCACTCCCGACGCCCCCAACACCGCCACCGCCACCGCCACCACAGCTCGCGGGACGGCCTGCTGCGACCGCAGCTGATGCCTCGGCATCCTCGGTAAAGGCCCTTAGGTGCTCGGCTACGTTTCCGACCCGAACAAAGTCTTCCAGGACTCCCGCGAGCGCGATCGGAGACAGACTGGCAACCGCAAGGCCGCTCGCTGCCGCAGCGCTGAGGGAAAACCGAGGGACGCTGGCGGCGGCGGCGGCGGCGGCGGCGGCGGAAGCAGTCCCGGCGGCAGTGCCCCCTCCGCTTTCGCGAGGTCTTCCGCCGAGTTCTCCTCCCCCCCCACCCTCGCGGCAATCCGGGCCCACCCGCACGAAAATGTCTCCCGCCAACCCCTGCAGCATGTGCAGAGCCGCGCGGACAACCTCGGCCTCGGGGACGCTGCGGCGCCTGAGCGTTCCAGGTTTCCGACAGCTCTGGCAGTTTTGGCACGCTTCTAGAGTCTGGCACGGACGGAGGAAGGGTACCACGATACTACCGCCGCCATCGCTGCCACCGCCACTGCCGCCATAGTCGCCGCCGCTTAGGCTGCGGATGTCGGCCCCGACGCAAGGAGCGCCGAAGTTGTGGCGGAAGATAGGGCGGCTGGGTGCAATCGGGCGTCTTCCGGAGACCCTTCTCGTCGAAGAGGCCGCGGCAGCAGCTTCAGAGCCTGCAGGTGCCGTGCCCTTGTCGCCCCGGCGAACCTCTTCCTGGCTCCCGCTCGTGCCGTAGCCTTCATCTGCAGGCAGAAAGCGTAAACGAAAACGGTCATGCGGGACAATAGTACAAAGCCTGACAAAGCACTATAAATACGAGTATCATACGGAAAATTAAAATCCGAGCCGAACCCACCAGGAAAAACAAAAAGCGATTTTTCGTGAAAAAGAGCATACATATCAGGGCGTGGTTTCCTTGGGTAGTTGACCAGTCAATTGTGAACCAGTGCGCGCGCGGGTTCGGGTTTGCTCGCTCGGCCACGAAGCTGGGTGGTCGCTCGTACTGACCGTCGGTGTGCGGGCTGAGTTCACCGTCGCTCGCCGATCCATCGCTCTCGAACGCCTTGAGCCACTCGCTCGTGCCCTCCTCGCTTTCGCCGCCGTCCTGTGGTGCTGCCGCTTTGAGGCCCGGTGATGACGACAGCCGCCGCCGCCGCCGCCGGCCACCCTTGGCGGCAGTCGACAGCCCACCCCCGTCAGCACCGTCTCCCTCCAAATCCTCGTGCTGCCCATCCCCCCTCCCTTCCTCCCCCTCCTCGCCCCCCCCCTCTTCCTCCTCGCTGTCCGTGCTCCACAGCCGAGAAGTGTCTAGCCCCTGCCCCGATCGTTCTCCCTCCCGCCCTTGGTCACCAGAAACGGTCAAGCCTGCTCCCCCCTCTTGAACCTCTTGGCCCTTGTCTTCGCCGGCGGAGGCCCATCTCTGAGACCCCGAGAGGGCGAGAACGAGCGCCAGCGCGCCGTAGGGGTGCTCGAGCGGCGGCAGGCTTGGGATGAAGCGGTCCGCCCCCGCCGCTCCCCCCTCTCTCGTGCCGGCCGTCATGCTGTGACCGGTCAGCCGCATAGGCTGTGATGTTAAGAGTGAGCGAGCGTGCGAGCGAGAGTCAAAAGTGAACAAAACAAATGTACACATAAAATAGAGCAACATAAAGGCGAAATAAGGTGCAGTACGGTATCGAACGCAATGGATTGGGCGCGTCGCAGTGAGAAAGGGAGCGAGACCCCCGCCTCGGGCTCGGCACAGCGGGTGCGCCGAGGGGACGAAAGACACAGCCACCAATCGGACGCGAGACGGACGCAGGTGCGCGGCTATTCCATCGTTCCGGCAAAACATACACTCAAAGGCTCTCGCAACATTTTAGGCCGCTACATTTACCGCCTACATATCCCACACGAGAAACCGGGACGCAAACCATCACAAAACAAATACCTGGTACCAGGCAGGGTGCTCGTAGCAAGTATTTAAGCGGTATTTCTGGTCTAGCCTATGGCCTCATGTTGTGCTATCCCCTGGGTATTGAATGCGTATGACATTGCGGCGAAGCGCTGGAAAGAGCTAACGCCCCAACGACAGAACGGCCAGTTGGAGAACAGCGCTCGTGCTGAAGTTTCAAGAGCACAGTTATACTCAGGCAAATGCAAGCACTAAACTACTGCTGTATATACTGAGATACTGCTTGACACGAGTCGTACGTGGCGCGAGCTCTCGACTCGACTCGGGGAGACGGGCGGCGGGCGGCACTGATTTATCGAGATTCATCGAAAGAACACATCTTCGTATATACTGCAACGCTATTGAATCAGCAAGTTATACAGGTATTTATTCACCAGGTACCAGATGCTGGTATCTGATAACCAAAACCTTCGCATCTCAAGCAAGCCTTTACTCAATTCAAGGCACAGCAGTAGTCAAGAGTCAGGACGTAGGCAGCAAGTCAAGCGAACCAACCTTGCAGGTCAAGGCGGAGGCGAGGTGGAGCAGCCGCGTTGCGTCGCGCGGTCGGCCAAGCAGGACCACCTTCTCCGCGAACCCGCAGACTGCCGTCTCCACCTGTGTTCCGGTGGTGTTGCGTCGTTGCGGGTCGAATTTTTTCGCGCGATGCGGGCGACAGGCAAGCAGGCAAACAGGCAAACAGGAGGCGAGCAGGCACGCAGGCGAGCAAGATGGAGTCGCAGACGGTTTGGGTGGGCGGCGATTGGTACTCAGCAGCAGCAATTCCGAGCACAGCTTCCTGCACCTAGTGGCGTGGCACATAGCAGTCAGGTCCAACTGCCGTCGCCACAGCAGCCGCAGCAGCCGCCTCAGCAGCAGCAGCAGCAGCAGCAGCAGCAGCAGTGCTACAGCAGTGCTACGTCCTCAATCGCAACCCTGGAGCTCATTGAGGGGCTACTCGTAAACTTCGTACATACGAGCTTCGCCTCCTGGGCAAGTTCGATTCGCGGGCGTGTCTGTTGGGTGCATTGCGCGAGCGCTTCGCTCGGGTTCGTGCACTGCAGCGTTGATGTGCCATCATCAACGATCAACCTAGCTTTCGTCGTACATATCATATCATATGTAGTCTACGTACTGATGTACGTTGATATCATCCACGTCGAGAGTAAGCAGCACAACCAGCACCAGCTGACCAGCAGTAGACGCGGAGCATCATTCATTGCTTCGTCGACGATATCAAGTCAAAAATTGAGATTACACTTACCTTCTGCGTCTCAGCATCCAGTTGGTCATGATGCGCCAGCGATCTTACAGCGAACGACAGGGCCAGCTCGTGCGCCGTAGAACCTTCCGGGATGCCCAGGCAGTCCACAACGCTCGACAGGATTCGTTCTCGCCGCTGATCAAGCTCCAGCAGATAGGTGGACGCGGCCATTGTTCGCCGTCGTTCGTCGCTGGTTGCACAACGAAGGTCTTGATTTTTGAATTTTTCAAAAAAATCTCGGGTGCTGTGATGATATGTTCTCTGCAACCTCGAGTACCAGTGCCCACAAGACCTGTGCAATCCGAAGAACTGCTCGTGGTACGTGTTACTGAAGAGTCAGGCGTGCCTGCAAACTCACGATGTACGGGCACGGCAGCGCAGTGGGGCCTGGCGTCATGGCGTGGCGCCGGTGATTGCTGCCAGGCAGAGCATGATATTTCCCGGTTCGATAACGCCTTACCAAGGAGGTCGTGCAAGCCAAATGCCTTTACCTCTTTGGTTGCAAACATAAGAAAATCTCCCTTGAGAGGGCGGACGGATACCGTGCCTTCTGTCGCGGCCTGCCGCGCGAGCGATGCCGGTGGAGTGGGATGGAGATCGACAGAAATTACGTGCGCGGGCGCGACGGAAAATGGGACTCTGGGCTATCGTGTCGATGTGCATGGTAGCGACAGCGCTATACGGATCCGCTGTGGCGCATCGCAAGGTGAAAGGCGAACTTTTACTCTTTCGTTTTGTTCGCATCGTTGTTATACGAGAACCCTCACAGCAGTCGTGCGTCGTATGTCAAGGCAAAGCATGTGGCGTGTTCCGATCGTTCCGGTCATGGGCCACGAGTTTCGTGGGCTGCTGCTTTGGCGAATGTTGTTCGCTGCTTTCGTCGGTATACTGTACGCAGCGAGAGCAGTTGTGACTAAAAAGCATACATCGGCCACGAGAATTGATAAATAGAAAGAGCGGAGGAAAACTTAGAAAACTTGAACCCTGCACCAGACACGTGAAGCCTGCACCAGCAGCAGTGTGAATGAAGCCTGCACCAGCAGTATATACGTCGGTCCCTGGTCCTCGTCGAGGGTGATTCAAGTTATCGTTGACGCTTCATGTATTCATGATGTGAACACGAACCTGCTGCATATCGATATCGACAGAAAATTGGGTTGGATAAGCCGCGACCGAAGGAGTGAGTGTTATTAGTGTGTGCATCCGAGCTGCGTATGACACTTACGTACGTATAATACACAGCTGTGTAGGTGTACTCGTACTACAGCAGTACGTAGTCCTTACGAGTCCTTACGTCCGGTTGTTGCTGCATCACAAACCAACGAACATGCTTTGACACATCAGAAGATGCATTCACGATGAACCTGGTACTGGTTCGTACTACGTACGAGTTCGTATATATAATATGTGATGAGAACTGGCGTCTCTTTACTCTTTATCACAGCAAACATCAGTAACATTTCAAGCAGCAGCAGCAGCAGCCGCAGAAATCCGTGGTATTCCTCACCGCGTCCAGGCTGTCACGTACAAAGGTACAAAAGGTACTATGATATAAATAGGGCAACGGCCAAAAACAGGTATACCTGATCCGTTTGCGGCCAAAAACAGGTACATACTTAAAATCAAGTCAAAAACGCACTCCTCCACGTGCCCTGCCATTGGTCCAAAACTCGTTGTACGGGTTTTTGCCTCTTTATAACCCAGGTATACCTGATTTTGTCTACTCTGCTTGACTTTCACCTTTTTTTTGTCGTTTTTAAGCCAATCAGAGGCCCTTCGTAGTTCCACCCTATATGCCCCCTATACAAATGCCGACGTACGCGGAGACCCCCTTCTCCCTTCGCACCTCGCACTACACGCCACTCGAGCGACACACATGTATCTGCCTGCACACCTCCGCCGAAATAATACGAGATACAAGGGGGGCTTCGCCGCGGCGGGCTGACGCCCGCCTGCGGCTACGCGCAATGCCCGTAACGGCGAGGAGTAGCCTACTGAGGTAGATTGGGAGCTAAGCTTAGGGCGAACAAAGCGACTCTGTACTGCCAAGGGGTGTACAGCAGTAGTACATGACACCTAATAATGAAAAACACTCACAAACGGAGGCTAGGTTTCTTATTTACATGAGAGGAGAGGATGCGTTTTATACTAGCTTCAATATAACGGCTTCCGAATTTCTTGTTTCTTGTAAATATCACCCTATGGTACTGAGGTGTTATGATACGTACGTACGTACGTACGTACGGGTATATGCATGTACAGTCGTAGCTGCGTGTAAAACAAAAAGAGCGTGTGTGTTTTGTATGTGCGCTCTCCATCACCATATTCTTGGTAAACGTTGCTGCAGCGCCCACCGCCCTCATGTCCACGCCCGCGAGCGCACGCGAGGCCCTGCCCGGTACTATATCCAGGCACACACCGACCACTATCATACTGCTGAATACCACGCACGCATGAATACTGTACAGATATCATCGCATATTAAAAATTACCTGGTATATGATACTCTGTTACTGCTTGCAGCGGTACTGGTACTCGTACATATAGTACGTAGTACGTGTATATCCGCAGTAAAAGGAGCCGGTACGATTAAATTCCGGGTTGGTCGTCTACCTAAAAAAACGGAATCTTGCATAGTGCGGTTTGCGCGTGGAACAAAAAAACATGTACTGGTTGGTATGGCATGTGCACGTGACTAAAAGGGTATGTAATCCTGGAAAAGTCGCAGCCCCGTGAGACATGAGTTGGGCACGGCCGAGAGCGCCCTTGGCAGAGTAGGCAGAGCAGGGGTCGGCGAGCACGATGAGGGAATCTTTGATTATGCATGTACAGCAGTAGCGTGTAAAAAAAAAAGAGCTTGTGTGTTTTGTATGTGCGCTCTCCATATTATTGGTAAACGTTGCTGCAGCGCCCACCGCCCGCATGTCCACGCCCGCGAGCGCACGCGAGGCCCTGCCCGGTACTATATCCAGGCACACACCGACCACTGCCATACTGCTGAATACCACGCACGTATGAATACTGTACAGATATCATCGCATATTAAAAATTACCTGGTATATGATACTCTGTTGCTTGCAGCGGTACTGGTACTCGTACATATAATACGTACGTGTATATCCGCAGTAAAAGGAGCCGGTACGATAAAATTCCGGGTTGGTCGTCCACTCGTACATAAAAAAAACGGAATATTGAATATTGCGGTTTGCGTGTAGAACCAAAAAGCATGTACTGGTTGGTATGGTATGTGCACGTGACAAAAAGGGCATGGAATCATGAAAAAATCGCAGCCCCGTGAGACATGAGTTGGGCTCGGCCGAGACCGCCCTTGGCAGAGTAGGCAGAGCAGGGGTCGGCGAGCACGAAGAGGGAGTTGCGTGTCGCCGGGTGGACGTCATCGCCAGTTATCGCGAAAAGGGCAAAAATCTACGTCTAAGAAAAGCTGTCGAGCTCTCTCCGAGCAGCAGCTGCAATTTTGTACATGTATTTATAAGGCTCCCCTTCGGGATTGTGGTTGACTTGGAATACCAGGGGTGTCGCAAGCTAAGAAGGGAGAATACAGCAGCAGGCGTTCGTTCCTCGTACTATTAATAGCAGCGTACTCGTTTACGTAGCCACCGGGCGAGCACGAAGAACATGAAAAAACTCTACGTTTGCGTTGCAAGGAACGGCAGGTTCGTGGGTGCGTTTTAAACTGATTTTAGTATATACCTGTTTTTTGGCCCCGAACGAGACCAGGTGTACCTGTTTTGTGGCCGCTGCCCAAAAAATAGTACCTGGTACACATATGAATACCGTAGTAGAGCTGTGAGTCGGCACGTCGGTTACGTTGCGAAACCAGCCGATGGCCACACGACTTGCCTTCTTCAGTCAGGCGAGCGAAGCGAGCCATAATCGCCCCCCCACCCCCAAGCGAGGGGGCCCCGCCCAAACAGAAAAAATGTACTGGTGCCAGATATTCCGCGCTCAACCATCCTCCATGGAAACCCAGTAAGTCAGATACTACTGTAGTCGCCGCCTCCGGGAAGTGACCATGGTCCGTCCGATCAAATTTTCACTCTACTGGCTACCCACCTTTTCTCGCCCAATTTTGAGAGTTGACAGGTGAAACAAAGTTAGCATGAACCGGGCGACCGAGAGGAACCCTAATCCGGTCTTAAAATTAGAATCGGACGTCACTGTCGTTTATTCGAAAAAATGTTTCGAAATTACCCCGAAATTACCCCGAAACGGCATATAATTGTCCCGAAACGACATATAATCAACCCGACGTGGGGTCATAGCCCCCCCATATGTTCGGGACCATGACGGGTGGGGAGGGACGCAGACCGGGCGGACAACCAAAGTCCTGGCAGAAATGCCTTGCTGAAGACCTCAAGGTGTTTCAAGCCTCCAAGGGGTCCACGGCACAGGTCCCGTTGGTGTTTGGAGTAGAGACCGCAGTATGGACCATTGCAGCAACTAAAGTGGGCAAGTGGCACAGGGGGGTCCTCGAAGCGGCTGAACAGTTCATGATCCGGTGGCACAAGGTAGAGGCGGAACTGAGTAGACAGCGCCACGCATCCGTTGCGGGGGGTGCAAAAGGGAATGGGAAGGGGGGGGGCAACAGTCGTACGGAAACCGCGGCTGATGAGAGCAGGAGGGAAACAGCCGACAGGGTAGCAAGGTACCAGGCTGACTAGTAAGTCCCACCTAGACTACCCGTGCCGCGCACCTCTGTAGCCGCTTCGAACGCGGCACTGTTTCTGGTGGTCTTTCTTTCCCTTTGTTTGTTTGTTTGATTTTTTTTCTTATTTTTCTTTTTTTCATTTTTCTTTTTGCTTGTTGTATTGCCTGTTGTTGCTTCTCAAGGGGGGCACGACAGCGATGCTACAACCCCTCGCATCATTTGCTTCGTTTACTTTGTTTCACTTATTTATGTTACCGTGATCGCTTTTGCCTTTGTTTCTCCGCCTTCCGTATTTGTCCTAGGACTTTCTTTGGTGGCTTAGCTACGTACGTATTCATTTTGGTTTTGTCATTCCCCGTTCTCTTTCCGGGACTCTCGTGTGTTACACGAGAACGAAACGGAATTGAGTTGGAAGTGCCACGTACCCGTTGTATGGGTGGCGCCCAAGGGAAGGGAGACGGAGGGTGGGGGGGGTCATAGGGAAACCAGGACGGACGAAAGCAGGAAAGAGACGGCAAACAGAGTAGGTGCCAGACCGACTAGCTGGTAGAACCTGCCTGTACTATGGGCACAAACCTGCCTCGGCTGGCCTTCCGTGTGCTCCGGCTCTGTCCTATCCTGTCGTTCTCAGTCTTGCTCTGTTGGCGCTGTTTCGGTCCATTTTATTTTCTTTCATTTCATTTGGTTTTTTATTGGAGGTCGCATCTCCTCTGGGAGAAGCACGACACTTTCTTTCTTTTTTTGTCATGCTTTTTATTTGGTTGCTTGATTGTTGATTTGCTTCAGTATATTTACTTTTTATTATTTTTTCTTTTCGCTTTTTTCTTTTCGCTTTTTTCTTTTTTCTCTTTTTTTCTCTTGCATGCACCTGGATTGCTAGCAGGGTAGGTCTTGCCTGTCGTATATGGCGTTGCATTGTCTGCTCTGCTTACTGCACTGAGTGTAGTATCTCTGTGTCGTAGTTTTGTGACCACAGAACTGGTACCTTTTTAGGATGAAGAATCGGCACGGACACTGGGTGTGCTGGATGTCGACGGGTAGAAAGGAAGGTTTAATGTGAAGAACACACACACACACACCAACAACACATGCTCCTTACTCCGTAAACCTCTTTTCCTTGCAGCGAATGTATATACACCTGGTATATATCGTATCCGTCTGCCGTGGGCCCTTGCGCTCGCGGGGGCCTCTTCTTCTCTGCCCATTCTCCATCGGCATTGTAACCTGTAAAACTGGCATAGTGCTGCTGATCTGGTTCCTCCGCTTTATCTGATTCTGCCGGCACCGGATTTGGTTCTGCTGCGCGTGTGCCAAACCGATTGGAATGCTGACCAGTGCTTCTTGCAAAGGACCTCTTGCGGGGTCGTCCAGCAGGCATGTTGGACTCTGTCAAAGTGTAGTCTATGTGTAAGTGGTTGTGAGGTGTGATGTGGGTCGAGGTCGGGGTGATGCTGTCTTTGACACCCTATATCTCGCGACACAGAATTTTAGTGAAAAAACGAAAAAACATGACCCCATGGATCGGCCCAATATGCCTGAATCCATTGAGTTTTTAGAGGTTTGTCGTGTCGATGTTGGTATTAAAACATAACCAACTAACGTTCAGAATCACGGTTTTTGACCAATTTCTCCGCTAAAAATGGTTTGGAATAAATATAAAGTGTGTCCGCGTATTCCTGTCGGCGAGATCTATCATTTTCCGGTCTCTAAACAAAAAGGAAATTCCGCGTTCGACCACCTAAAACATAACCCCGATTTTAGGAATACGCGATTTTCATTGCGCTAAAATAAAAAAATAAAAATCCGATTCGTAACGTCCATCCGCCTTACACCGGGCGTTTCAGGGGTACTTTTCGTGAAGTCAGGGTATACGTCAGTCGTTCAGAACAATTCATAATGAGGAGCTATTGATGCGAGAAGGGCGCTAGCCCTTCGAGCATCAATAATGCTCTTCCTAATGGGTTGGGTATCTGCCGTGGGGGTGTACCCCCTGCTCGCGAACGGACACAAACGGACAAAAAACAGTTCTGAAAGCTGCCACACGTGGCTTTATTTAAATCCTTAATATTGAGGTTTGTCCTGCACGTCCACTCGCACTTCGTCCCTTCGTCTTTCGCTTTGCTTTGGCGTGCGACGCGTACACTCGAACCGATTCAGAGCGCTCGGGACTGATAGACGCCCGCTATTTTTGCTCAAGTCTCGTACTGCTCGTGTCGAAAGCGGTGCCGAGATCGCAGAGCTAGGCCCATAGTGACTGCCCTAGCTAACTCTTACCATTGGCAATTGTCACTGGGATTACCTCCGCGCTTCTCTCAGCACAAGTCCAGATTTGCACCTGCAACAAAACAAGCAACCCGCACCACGAGCAAACGCTATACCCACCACCACCACCACCACCACCACCACCACCACCACCGCCACCCCGCCCCACCAGCCGAAGGAGCACTGGAAGCTGTTGTTGCTCGTAGTAGCTGGTGGGCGTTGGTGGGGTCTTGTTCCCGTGGTCTGTGATGGTGGGGTGGTGACGGCGGTGATGGTGGCTTGCCTTGCGCTGCGTCTCTCGAGAACAGTCCAGATTTGTACCTTCAACAAAACAAGCAACCCGCACCACCGCCACCAACCCACCACCACCACCACCACCACCACCCCACCACCCCGCCCCTCAGCCGAACGAGCACAGGAAGCTGTTGTTGCTCGTAGTGGCTGGGGGGCGGTGGTGGGGGTTTGTTCCTGTGGTCTGGTGATGGGGCGTCCTGCTGCTGCTGCTGCTGCTGCTGTGTGCTGGTGTATACCAGGTATACCTCATCACAACCACCCCCACCACCACCCCCACCACAACCACCCCCCCCCACCACCACCCCCACCACCATCCACCAAGAGCAGCAGAAGCTTTTATTGCTCGTGGCGGCTGGTGTTTATGGTGGTGTGTAGTGGTCTCTGTGTGTTATGTTGGCTGTGAGCTTCGTGTTACTCGGTGCCCGAGAGCTTTTGCCTTGTGCACTCCTCTCTCGAGAAGAACGAGCACCAGTCAGTATAATATACATATAATAAATACATACTGCTGTCTATATTAGACGAGTTTTCAATGTTTGCACTGCTGCTGCTGCTGCTGCTGCTGCACGTATAATACCTGTACGGTTTCTGCAAACATTTTTTTTTCTTCTTAATTTTGTTTCATTTTTTTAGGATAACTTCACTTATCTTGGTCTTGGAACGATTGTACCAGGTACTTTTTCTTTTTGCATTTTGCTGTTAAAATGATTCCTTTTTTTCAAGTATACCTATTAATACGTATTTGACCTGCCCAGCACATGTTTCATTTTTTTTGGATAACTTCACTTATCTTGGTCTTGGAACGATTGTACCAGGTACTTTTTTTTTTTGCATTTTGCTGTTAAAATTATTCCATTTTTTCAAGTATACCTACGTACGTATTTGACCTATATTGTTGTTGTTGTTATCTTCACATTAAACTCGTTTCAGTTGCTAATCCCTATAGTCTGATCTAGCAAGATCACGGCCCGTGGTCACAAAAGTGCTAGAGGCATCAGAGAATCCTAAAGAACACGTACACTTAGCAGGGAAAGGATACACAAGTCCGAAGAGGTACACCTAAAATCCCTACAGCATGTTATCGTGTCCAAAACTGAACTACACGCCCGCAATCTCCATTCGACTACAGCAGCATCGTCCCCCCCCCCCCTCCCACTCTTTACCAATGAATTTGCCGACTACAGCGTAACTACTGTCTGAAGTGCTGTCTGTACAAAAACACACGGTAGGCGTGGGAACAAGATGGAGCACGCAGCTGCTGTCTGAAGTGCTGCCGGAATGACAGTCCGCGGGCACACAGTGAAAAAGAACAGCCAACCAAAGCCATCACGTCAATTGACAATTGCCCGAATCTATCCTGAACGTGTGTGTTAGGCACAGCATTATAAACATCGACACTGAATTAGGAATCGTTCCACATGAAGGGGTCTTCCACGATCAGGCACACAATGAAGGCACCCGGGGTGTCCGCGCCATCTCTGCCGCGTCTCTCTACAAAACCAGTGACGTCATCCACACAGACCCAACAACGAAATTCAGGGGAAAAAACGAAAAAAACAAAAATGATTGTCCGTTCGTCACGGGTCGATGTCGTCCGTGCTCCGGATGGCTGCTCCGCGCTGCTGTGCTGCTGCTCGGCGTGCTGCTGTGATCCGGCGCGCCGCTCCGGTGCCACTGGCCAGTCCTAGCACGACCACACTCGACCTGCTCCGTCCGTACTCGCTCTCGTTGTTGTCCTTCCCAGTCGGCTCCTCGCTTTCTCCCTCGTTGCACTCAGGGTGCTTGGTTTGGAAAATAAAAATTCTCGCGCTGAAGGGATTGACCAGTCCAACAACAGCTCGTCGCCACACGCTCCCTCCTCCTTTGATGGCGAAGCCAGGTTACTGAGACAGTACAGCTCCCTCTAGCAAACACACCTAGGGCCGTGTACATAGTGTCCGTCCACCTTTCTGATGGCGTCTGCCTCCGCGCACAAAAGTGAGATGGACATTGCTGTCTACACCGACGGCCAAAAAGGCCCGTGCATCTGAACTTTTGCGCCTAACGCACCAGTGCCGATCCAACTCTACCGCTGCACACGCTTCGCGGCGGGTGCGCAGCAGCAAGAAGGTATCGGTCCGCTTGAGGGTGAGCCTAGCCTAGCTCGCTAGAAAGACCCCCCCCCTCGCTATGGGCCATGCCAAAGCAAAAACTTTGCCGAGGCAGCGAGGGGAAGAAGGGAAGGTGTAGGAAGGAGCGAGAAAGGAAGGGCGAGATAATAAATGAGGTGGGAAAAAAAAAAAAAAATGACCACGAACACCGACACCCCACCGACCCACTCCTGTACAAGGTTTCTCGCTGACGCTCATCGCTTCACGAGAAATGTTGGTGGGAGGTGTTGGGCTGGGTGTTGGACAACCGGCCCAGGGATCAACCAACCCACCCAGTTACTCTCTCACCCACAACCCACAACGCACCCCCACCAACCTATATACTCGCGCATGAGCCAAAAAAGGTTTATGTGCTGACACAAATCGCTTAAAATACAAAACGATCCAATCAATGACAATTGCAGGAACACAGCAAAAAGAGAAAAACCGCCAACGCAGTAGCTTAATGCAGTTAGGCCGTTTCCTATGCGGTTCGATTTTTGAGCTTCAGATTATGGTCTGATCGATTTTTCAGCGACCTAGTTCGAAAATCGAAACAGTCTTCTTATGCGAGAAAACACGGATTTGTTGTATCGTACGTGCAGATATTTGAGTAAACGGCAAGACCAACTGCTGTTGTTGTTGTTGTGGTCTGGCGCCGCGAAGAGACGCGCCGAGTGCGCTGTACTGGGCATAGAACCCAAGCGTTCGAAGCCACGCTGGCTGCCTCTGGTCTGGCGGCGACGCGCCGAGTGCGCTCGAGTCGACCTGTCTTGGTATTTTGTATTTTGACACAACGAAGCATCCGAGCGTTGACTGCTGTGTACTACTGCTGTACTGCTGCTGTGCTGCTGCTGCTGTGAAGTCTACGAGTACGCGTACGGAGAGGCGCGTGCCGAGTGCGCTTCCCTTCGTCTCTAGGTCCGAGCCCGCGCCAGCCGACTGTAATTTGGCGACGGAGAAGCCCACCGATCATCGGCTGCGCGTCGGGCGCGAAGCAACGTCGCTGTGTCACCATCCAACTCATCGATCGTGCTGCTGCTGCTGCTTGCTTGCTGCGTGGATAACATCTTGAATTTAGAGACCATGCCATTTTTCGATTTGAAAATCTGATGACCCAAGTCGTCGGATTTTGGCCCAAAATCCGACGACTTGGGTCATCGGATTCTCAAATCGAAAAAATTCCGGTCAGATTTTGCATAATCGGACTGCATAGGACGGTGCTTTCGTTTTTGAGATCGAAAAATACAAATCTGAAGCTCAAAATCGAACCGCATAGGAAACAGCCTTAGGAGTTTGACCGCTTGAAGGCGTCTGTCACGCTCCTCATTCCCACCGTTCTTGTAATAGTCAAGTGGTAGTAGAGTGAAATTTTGATCGGACGGACTATACGATGACGCACTCGTACCAGGTACCAGGTACAAGGCACCTGCTACCTGGTAACTGCTGTTACCTCATACCTGGCAGTCGTTAGTCTGACAGTAATAGCACCCCGCATTATTTAATATAGTTGGTGACTTGAGTCGCGGCTACTGACAGCTCTACGAGCCTTTTACGTATGTAGCCTTCGCGGCAACAAGCTGCTGCAAGCGGGCCAGCGGCCCGCCTTATCGCAGGGGCACACTGACCCCACCCACGCGAAAATTCGAATCGACGGACGGGTGGACTACTGACTGTTGTTGTACGAATGCGTGGCGCACCTTGCACTCTTCTTTGCTCGTCTGTCTCCCCGGCATCCGCACCAGCCGACCTGATTGGTACACAGATGCACGGCAGCAGACACAAACGAAGAAACCTTGCTCGGCGCTGATCTTTTGTCGACCTTCTGCACTTGCGCGGGAACCCGGATACTACAGTAGTGCTTGTACATGTGCTCGTGAGCTCCATCCTGCCCCGAGACCTCACAGAGACAGAGAGGCGAAACGCCGCGCCTGGCAAGCGTTTTGTTTATTAACGAGCGAATGGAAGTTTCCTTTTTTTTACAGCGCCAAAAAACAGGGAGCCCCTTTCGAGCCGACTGACGCCGATTTCGATGACCGCCGACCGAGACCTCCGGGTAAGAACAAAAACCATCCAGACCGACAACGTTGTTTGCTCGCTCAATCACGACAGACCAAAATATCACAAATCAACACAGAACTCAAGCAGCAAGCAGCATCAGCGGAGGGGACGTACCGTGGGTACGCAGAGAAAACACCAGGATGGGAAGCGACGACCCTTTCCCCAACCCTTCTACCAACGCACACAAGTTGTCGACAGTTACAAATATCCCGATTTGCACGTACAGTACATATGATACATACCAGGTACCTGGTAACAACCCAAACACGTGCCGATCTGAACAGCTATATACTGCTTGCTGTACCCGAAACACCGAGCGCCGGCGCAACAGGAAGCCTGTGAGTCCAGACTCTAAAGGTTTGGTAGCGACCACAACACCTCTGTCACAGCCTGGGCACAGCCAGTACCTCTCACAAGCATACCGGCGAAAGCGTACATCATCTGGTGCCCCACCGAATACACGACGGCCAGTCCTCTTTCCGAATGCGGCATATGCACCACGGCTATTAAGAGACTTATCAAGAGACTATCAGGAGAAGCTGCTCCACCTCGGCTGATACCCGCTCCGTGCGTGTCGTCATCGCGGGAAAAGAGAGAAACCACAATTACCCGTTGCCTCCAGGCCTATCAACAGCAGCAAGTAGTGTCGTGCCATCCATCCGCTCGTTTCCTGGTTCTGCTACACTCAACGCAGCTGTGCGCGAGAGGCCGGGAACAAAACGAACGAGCATTGCCCTTTCTCCGTTTTTGCTGCAACTTAGAACTACAGCAGTAGTCCCGGTACGTCAGTACAGTACCAGGTTAGTCCTGAGTGGTGTCTTCCGATCGAAACCAGATAAACATAATCTTGAAAATCTTAATCTGCGAACTGATTGTCTTTCGCTTTGCCCAACCCTCCCCCCAACGCACACAAGTTGCCGACAGTTACAAATACCCTGCTGCTGCTCGGGTTCCTAGAGACAGCAGTTGCGTATACTGTTTTGTACCAGTATTTTATACCTGATATCATAATATGTTGCTTTTATATTGCAGCAACAGCGGTATATCCCTTGCTTTTGCCAGGGATGACCCCCC
>MEHQ01003163.1:0-20000 GCA_008828725.1 Saccharina japonica
ATCAATACATAGCTTTATCTTCTTTGGTTCGGAAGCTTTCCTCGGCATATCTTGGCACCTCACAGCCACTCTCAGCCTCTAATTGCCGAAGCAGTAGTTACTTGCCTTCCGGAGGTTCTTGGCTTTCTTTGTTTTCTCCTATTTTCGTTACTTGCTGCTTCCTGTTTCCTATGGTACCAGTTTTTACTTTGTCGGCGAGATCATGTTTCCCTTTTCTTCCGGTTTCGGGTTCCTGCGTGTACCCAGTGAGCACGACAGCGCGTGCGAGCCCGGCACTATCGCGGGTATGGGAGGGCGCTGGCCAGTAGAGGTGGGGTCAGAAGGAGCGCGGTCGCTTTTTCGTGGCTAGGCGTGGCGTCTCCATCGAGACACGAGGGGAGCATGAAGGTCCTTGCTGTTGCTGCTGCTGCAATGAATCCAGTATGTCCGACATTATAATGATCGTTTTGTCTGTAATAAAAGAACATTTAAGCCAAGTTCAAGCGGTGCTTTATTTATCGAACAAACATTATTTTTACAGAGGCATCAGCAACCTCGAGCGGGCGAACGAGAGCCACTGTGAGTACCGGGCTTCACGCGAGGTGGGCCACGGGGCTCACTGGGGCAGAGAGGCAGTAGAGCTCGACCCGGACCGAATCGATGGCGAGGTGATCGCGGGTGGGCGGGGAGCGTTTTGTTCGAGTACGAGTACGTAATGTACGTCTTTCTCAGTTTTGTGGATTTTTGTACCACTTGATTGACGCCCGTGCTGTGCTGTGCTTTCTCTTTCATACTCTCTATATATATAAAGATCGAAGGTACTACTACTACTGCTGTTGTTGTACTACCACACATAGCAGTCACGAAAAAGGCACAATTCACACCCCTAGCAGGCAGCGCAGCGCCGTCCTGCGAGCCATGTTGCTGTGCTTTCTCTTCCTTTCGAACATACAGCTTTGTTGTCCTGGAGTATGGAGATCTACTGTCGTATACTTTTGCAAGTCGCCTGTACGTTTGTTTGTTCTTTGTGTTTTTTGCTTTGTTTGTGGTGTACAACTGCTGTCGCCGTACAGGTATGATAGTTGCTTTGCCACATACATGCCGCATGCCAGTACTCCTGCATCACAATACAGCAGTAGTAGACGGGTACTGTATGTTCAGTTGCGTACAGCAATAAGTATTTCGTTGCATTGCACCATGAATCTCTTTGGCCTTTTCAAGTCGGTCTTTACACATAGTGGACTTCTTCTGCCCCTTTCCTTGCGCGAGCGTAGCGGGCGGCGTCAACCGCCGTCGGAGCGAAGCTTTGCTTTCTTTTAGCGATATTTTTTCGTGTTGTTCACCACTATCGTTTTTGTCCTGTATTTGCCGTCATACATATGGAGCTCTTGGCATTATCAAGTCGCCAGTTGCAGCTACAATAATATATGTTCCTCTTTTACCCTTTTCACATTTGGTTCTATTATTCCTTCCGCGAGCGTAGCGGGCGGCGTTAGCCGCCCGCGCAGCGGAGCCCTTGTAATTATATAGACATACTTACTTTTGTCTTTCTTCCCAAATCGCCGGGTTGACCCATCCCTGGCCTCTCAGGCCTCCCACTTCGACACCGCCTCCTTCGATTACTTGCCGGACCTCTCTCTACTTTCCGGGCTTTCCGCGGGAGGGGAGGGGTTCCCAGCGTATTCGGAGGGCTTTCCCGCCCGGGGTCTAATAACACCCACACTAAAATCAAGTCAAATATCCACACTATCCACACTAATTTCAAGATAAAACCTCCATACTAAAATCAAGTAACTTTTTGGCCATACTAAAATCAAGTAAATTTATTTTTGAAGATTCCCCCAGATGTGAAAATATGGATCTCCAGAACTGCGGTCAGAATCGAAATCGGCCCATAAGTTCGCGAGTTTGCGGTTTTTGCACTGATTTCAAGATAAAAAAACTCAGACGTAAAATCGATCGAAAAAAAAAAAAAAAAAGGGCCACTGCTGTACGTACAAGGGCTGCGCATCCATGCCGGCGTTTTGTTTGTGTCCGCTCTACGTACGTACGAGTACGTGCTGCTACTTTCAGGACTGCTGCTGTAGTTGCTGTCGCCTCCTTCGATTGCTTGCCGGACCTTTCTCTACTTTCTAGCCTTTCTTTGCTTCCTACATGTTTTTTCGCGAGAGCCTTTTCGGTGTTGTGTTCGTACGTATACCCAGAGCACGGCCGCGCTGGCGAGCCCGGAGCTATCGCGGGTATGGGAGGGCGCTGGCCAGTAGAGGGGGGGGCGAAAGGAACGCGGTTGCCTCTTTCGTGGCTAGGCGTGGTGTGTCCATCGAGACACGAGGCAAGCATGAAGCGGCTTTGAATTCGTTGCTGTGCCCCTGCCAACAATTCAGCCTGCCCAAATTTATAAGGGTCGGTTCTGACTGTAAAACAAAATTCAAGAGGTCGGTGCTTATTTCTCGAACAAATATTATGTACAGAGAGCGAGCTACGAGTTTGAACACCAACATGGTCGAGCGCGCGAACGAGGGCCATGTTGAGCACCGGGCTTCACGCGAGGCGGGCGACGGGGCTCACTAGCTCACTAGGGCAGAGAGGCAGTAGAGCTCAACCCGGACCGGATCGATCGCGAGGTGATCGCGGGTGGGTGAAGAGCGTCGAAGCTGACAGTAATGACAGAGATTCCGAAAAATAAATTGAGAGGCGCAACCATGACAGAGACCCGACGGCGCGGCGGCATTTTTTTTTTAAATCAAATTTTCGTGTTGCTTAATTTTCCATTTTTTCCGACCGTTTTTTTTTCGTTTTCGTTTTTCGCTTAGGGTGTGTCCAGACAGAATCGAAAATCGAAATCGAAAATCAAAATGATAATAAACGAGGCGCTGATTGGTCCTTGGCCCACACATGTTCCCCTTCGTTTTTTGGTTCGGAAAATAACGATTTACAACCATTGCAAAAACAAAAAGTTGACAGCTGAAAACGAAAAGAAATCGAAAGCACGAGCAGCAACAATTCAGCGTGTCCTACTGGTCAGCGCAGCCACGTCAAAATATCATATCAGGACTGCCGCACGCAGCACGCAACCCACAGCTAGCACGCCAACACAGCCGCACAGATCCCCCGTAAATAGCCAGCATGCCAACCACAACACCAGCCCAGACGCTCTAGGGCCTTTGTTTGCCGGCGTTCGAGCCAAAGCGAAGAGAATTTGAGTAGAGTTCAGCATCATGCCCTCGAGAATGAGGTTGAATATTCGTTCTCAGTATAATTTGAATTTTGATCCCGGGGCGTCAAAGTTGGACACGCGACCACCTCCATGGGAGGCCCAACGACCTCCCGGTATCGAATTGTCGTCGCTTCTGCCTGCTCCTCTGGTGGGCCTGTGGTGCCGAGCGCTAGATTGTCGGCATGTGTACATAGTTGTGAACAGCCCATGGCTTGTGCTCTCAGTTGTTTTTCGCCTGGATCTTGCTGTTTCCCAATTCGATTCTGTTTGGACACGTTGGTGATTTTTTATCGAAATCGAAATGAATTCGATTTTCGATTTCGATTTTCGATTCTGTTTGGACACACCCTTAGGGCCATTCCTAACGAACGAAAAAAATCACGATTCGTGAGGTTTTTGTCGTGAATCGTGATTTTTTTTGTCTGATCCACGACAAAAACCTCACGATTCATGACGCCATTTTTTTTTACAATTTCTTAAAAAAAACAAAATCACGATTCACGACATTTGTCGTGGCTCAAAATACGCCTGATCAAGGCACTACGTAACCCACTCGACACCAACGGTATCCGATGGCCGGTATAGGGCATGCCAGGCCCTGCTTCGTACGCCGGTTGTGGACAGCGAGCGGCTGCCTAAAGACACTGCTGGGTGCGGGGTAACGAGCATGCTGTGACCTCGAAATCTCGAGGAGGCGGAGACACAACGTAAAGAAAAAGCAAAAATAATCTGAAAATCTCATGGGCCAGGCAGAGCAGACGACATGTCCGCGAGATTGGAACCTCGCGCGGACCTGGCCTGGCCGACGGCGCGTGAGGTTGGAATATCACAGACGTGTCGGGCCTCTGCCCATGGTTTGAATCACGGACCGGGTCGGGCGCGGTCGGCCAGGCACGGCCTGGCCGTGACCTACCTGCGAGAGTTGGCCCCACCCTCAAATACCGTTGGTTTGAAAATATCGGATTTTTATATAATTTGAAAATATCACGAAACGTGACGAAAAAGCACCTATTTCGTTAGGAAAGAAACATCACGAATCGTGATATTTTGTCATGCCAAACGTCACGAATCGTGATTTTTTTTTTGTTCGTTAGTGATACTGGCCCGTAAACTTACGACTGCTGTCTTTTTTTCATAAAGTAGATTTGTTTGAACCCGAGTACGAGGATATGTCTGCTATACGGTATGTATCATCTCTTTAGTTTTGTGGGTTTTCTTTTGATTTTTCGATTTTTTTATTATTTCATTCGAGTACGTTGTCACGTCTTAGTTGGGTGTTCTTCAAATTGACGACGTGCTGTGCTTTCTCTTTCATACAAAGTACGAAGTATTACTGCTGTTGTAACACCACACATACCAGGTAATCACCAAAAAGGCACAAATCACACCCAGCAGGCAGCACGGCGCCGTGCTGTGAGCCGTGTTGCTGTACTGTCGTTTTGTTCGAGTACGAGTATGTATCATACTTCTTTCTCAGTTTTGTGGGTGTTGTTTTTCGTATTTCACAACTTCAAGACCGCGTGCTGTGCTTTCTCTTTCATACACAGTACTGCTGTTGTACTACGACACTACCAGGTAATCACGAAGAAGGCACAAATCACACCCAGAAGGCAGCGTGGCACCGTGCTGTGAGCCGTGTTGCTGTATTTTCTCTTTCGAACATACGAGTACAGCTTTGTTGTCCTGGAGCATGGAGCTCTTGGCATTTGCAAGTCGCCTGTTTCCTCCTTAATTTATGTGCCACCTGTGACGTTCTTTCACATTCTGTTGTGATGTCCTTGACGAGCGAGCGTAGCGGGCGGAACCGCCCGCTACACGAAGCGCCTTGTATGCTCTTATTTTTGTTTGGCACCATGGAGTTGCTGCTGTTTTTTTTGTTGTAAGGACGGTACTGTATCACGTTGTATCACATCGAACATGTTATCAGCGTGCCAGTTCTGGAATTGATCATTAAGCGTATTGTTGTTGCTGACGTTGTACGAAGAGGTGCCAGTGGGTAACAGTGGCACCTTTAGGTGTATTGTGGGCCAAATAGTAGAGACGGCAAAGTAACCAGCTGCGAGCTGTGGTCGTCCGGGGACCCTAGCTGACGCGAAAGAGCGATACTTGACGGTAACATTCGAAACGTTTAGGTCGGCGTGTAGCGTATTTCTTGTCTAAGTCTGTGTGATACACTCTGTAAATAAATACGCACACATACATTGTGCAAGGTAGCAAAACGTATGCCGGACGACAGTAACATTCCAGAATTTTCTTTGTCCTTACTCAAACACGATTGTTTTTTATGTATCCCTCCGTTGCGATGTACTCGTATATACGTCCTCGATTTGCATAAATCCTCGACCATGATTGGTATGCGCGGAGCCTTATTTGTTACTGGTTCATTGGATTTTATTCCAGTGTGTTATTTTCCTTTACTCCAACACGATTTGTTTTGAATGTACCTCTTCGCAGTCCTGTCGCATTTGCGGCCTGGAGGTGCCTACTTCTTCGGTCATTGTCGTATGTTACAGTGTACAAGGGGGGCTTCGCCGCGGCGGGCTGACGCCCGCCTGCGGCTTCGCGCAATGCCCGTAACGGCGAAGAGTAGAGGAAAAATAATAGGTAAGCTTAGGGCGCACAAAAGCAACTACGTACTGCCAAGGGGTGTACATTTAATAACCGTACAGGGCACCCACAGGCACCTAATGAGAAATACTACAGTAATTCTAACCCAGGCTGGGTTTCTTATTCATTCGAGAGAGGGTGCGTTCTTTACTAAATTTTCATTGTAACGGTTCCCGAATTTCTTATTTCCTTGTAAATCTCACTTTGGGTTGTTAGTACCTTGTTTTAGATTAAGTGTCCTGTACTACGGGGCCGGTATAATCGCGGACAAAAACAAAAATACCGAATAATAACTGGGCCACGATCCACACCCTATGATATAACGCAAAATGCGATGATCAGGCAAGTTGACACACGCAGTCAACCACGTACCAACCGACCCACCGACACCCGCCCACCCACACCAACCCACCCACTCACGTACTCACCCACACCCACTCACTCACACCCACCCACCCAACCACCGACCCACCCACCGAACCACGTACGTACGTACGCGTACGCACCAACCGATTGACACACGCACCAACCGATCCAACCACCACCCACAACAACAACAACAACAGCCGTGTGGAATCAGTATACAGCAGCACCAGTACGTACAGCAATAATAGTAGTAGTAGTAGTAGTAGCAGTAGGAGTAGTAGTAGTAGTAGTAGTAGTAGTAGTAGTAGTAGTAGTAGTACGGAGGACCATAGTTAGTAGGACCTGCGGTATACACGAAAACATAAATATTTCCCTATTTTTGCTAACAATATTTGGTCCTATTTACTTTGGTCCCCCGTAATTGTAGTATTAATAGTAGTAGTAGTAGTAGTAGAATATAACCCATGTACAGCAGCAACAGCAACAGCAGCAGCAGCAACATCAGCAGTCCAGAAAGTATAGCGGCCAGTACGTACGAAAAGCGGACAAAAATAAAACGCCGGCATGGATGCGCAGCCCTTCTACGTACAGCAGTGGCTCTTTTTTTTTCAGTCGATTTTATTACGAAACCGTGAAAATTCGAAACGACATCATCACTACCGAAGCGCATTAAATATTAAGGATTTTAACAGTACCTAGGTGAGCATACTTGTATGTGTAATACATCGTACTCACTTTAAGTAAGCAGTACTCGGGTACGACGAGTATATAACTCGTATGCTATGATAGGATCGAGCAGCATCAAACTATACGACGTACGTACATACGTACATACTACAGAGCATACAGATAGTACGTGGTCTCATAAAAATCCGGGTTCGTCGTCAACATAAAAAAACGGAATCTTTGATTATGCATGTACAGCAGTAGGTGCGTGTAACAAAAAAAGAGCATTTGTGTTTTGTATGTGCGCTTTCCATATTATTGGTAAACGTTGCTGCAGCGCCCACCGCCCGCATGTCCACGCCCGCGAGCGCACGCGAGGCCCTGCCCGGTACTAGGCACACACCGACCACTATCATACTGCTGAATACCACGCACGTATGAATACTGTACAGATATAATCGCATATTAAAAATTACCTGGTATATGATACTCTGTTACTGCTTGCAGCGGTGCTGGTACTCGTACATATAATACGTACGTGTATATCCGCAGTAAAAGGAGCCGGTACGATAAAATTCCGGGTTGGTCGTCTACATAAAAAATCGGAATCATCTTGAATAATGCGGTTTGCGTGTTGTAGAACAAAAAGGCATGTACTGGTTGGTATGGTATGTGCACGTGACAAAAAGGGCATGGAATCCTGGAAAAATCGCAGCCCCGTGAGACATGAGTTGGGCACGGCCGAGACCGTCCTTGGCAGAGTAGGCAGAGCAGGGGTCGGCGAGCACGATGAGGGAGTTGCGTGTCGCCGGGTGGATGTCATCGCCAGTTATCGTGAAAAGGGCAAAAATCTACGTCTAAGAAAAGCTGTCAAGCTCTCTCCGAGCAGCAGCTGCAATTTTGAACATGTATTTACAAGGGGGGCTTCGCCGCGGCGGGCTGACGCCCGCCTCGGCTTCGCGCAATTCCCGTAACGGCGAAGAATAGAGGTAGGAATACTAAAAAATAAGCTTAATTAGGGTGGACAAAAGCGAAATTACTGCCAAGGGGTGTACAACAGTAGTAACACAGGACATCTATAATGAGAAACAATAAATAGAACCCAGGCTGGCTTTCTGTTTTTTTTTCCAGAGGGTGCGTCCTACACTAACTTCATAGAACGGTTCCTGAATTTCTTTTTTTCTTGGAAATATTAGGACTGGTTCTGATCACTGTCCTTCACTGACGTATTTCAACAACACATTTTCTTTCGTACCGTACGAGTATGTATTATTATCATCAATAATAAAATCATAAAATCATATTGATGGTAACCCAACCACCGACCCACCCACCGAACCACGTACGTACGTACGGGTACGCACCAACCGATCGACACACGCACCAACCGATCCACCCACCACCCACAATAACAACAACAGCAGTGTGGAATCAGTATACAGCCGCACCAGTACGTACAGCAATAATAGTAGTAGTAGCAGCAGCAGAAGTAGTAGTAGTAGTAGTAGTAGTAGTAGTGGTAGTAGTAGTAGTAGTAGTAGTAGTAGTAGTAGTAGTAGTAGTAGTAGTAGTAGTAGTAGTAGTAGTAGTAGTAGTAGTAGTAGTAGTAGTAGTAGTATATAACCCATGTACAGCAGCAACAGCAACACGAGCAGCAGCAGCAACACCAGCAGTCCAGAAAGTATAGCAGCAAGTACACGTACGTAAAGCGGACAAAAACAAAACGCCGGCAAGGATGCGCAGCCCTTGTACGTACATCAGTGCACCTTTTTTTTTCGGTCGATTTTATCACGAAACCGGCATAGTCGTGAAGATCCTAAATGACATCATCACTACCGATGCGCATTAAATAGTAAGGATTGTAACAGTACCGAGGTGAGCGTACTTGCACTTCGTACTCACTTTCTGTAAGCAGTACTCGGGTACGACGAGTATATGACTCGTATGCTATGCTACGATCGAGCAGCATCAAACTACACGACGTACGTACATACGTACACACTACAGATCATACATATGACACTATTAATAGTACCGATACTACTGCTGCTGCTGTTGTGTACGAGTATGTATGTCGAAATATACTCTGTCCCGGTGCTTGTTCGCAAGGCGGTACGTTCGGGTATCAGAGGTATAAGTACGTCGCACTCAATACAAACCAAGTATCAAATCGTCAACACAAAAACGGAATCTTGAATCTTGCGTGTAGATCACGGGAAAACTATAAAGGAAATACGAGTACGAGTACGTACGTACGAGTACACGAATACCGGAATAATACTAGAAATCGGAACCACTATTTCAAGAAAAACAGCAAGGTCTCGATGTACGTTGCAGCGTGCACTGCTCGTATGCTCACGCCCCACGGGCGCACGCGAGGCCCTGCCCGGTACAAACGAGGCCGGCAGGCACGTTAACCGATAAGTCGCCCGAAGACGTTCACCGCCTCGCGAGAGAAAGTCCCGACACGCGCGCATGCGGTAGATATTTCCGTGGGTCTTAAGGTCCAAAGCAGGGGGGAATCATCCCGCAAGGGACTGTCAGAAAATTTGGCGAGCCTGTGACAAAGAGGCAAGAAATCCTCAAACGAACGTACCGTCGTGAGCCAAGAGCTGAGCACGGCCGAGACCGCCCTTGGCAGAGTAGGCAGAGCAGGGGTCGGCGAGCACGATGACGAAGTTGCGTGCCGCCAGGTGGTCCTCATCGCCAGTTATCGCGAAAAGAGCAAAAATCTACGTCTAAGAAAAGCTGTCGAGCCCTCTCCGAGCGGCAGCCGCAATTTTGTACATGTATTTATAACACACTACTGGTGATAATATTTTGGGATTTTGATTCTAAAGTCGCGGGGTGGTAAACTGCGGGGGTGTGGTATGTATACACCGTTCCCTGGTGACAAAGTGAGTTTGTTACTGGTTCGTCGAATTCTATTCTATTGTTATTTATCTTTACTCAAACACGATTTGTTTTCAATGTACCTCTTCGCAGTACTGTCGGATTTGCCGCCTGGAGATGCCTACCCTCGCACTTCCTCGGTCATTGTCGTACGTGACAGTGTATAACACACTACTAGTGGTGATACTAATTGGGTTTTTGATTGAAAAGTCGCGGAGGGGTAAACTGCGGGGGGGGGTGGTATACACCGTTCCCCGGAAAAAAAGCGAGTGGCCGCTTTTAAGTTAAGATTATTCACCACCCCTGGGCGGTATGCTGTGGTAGCCTGACGACAAAGGGGGGTGACAGGAGTGGTTACAAACGACACTCAACAGTCAAGTGTCGACAACAGTTGCAATGACGATGGGGCAATATCAATTACACCCGAAGTCTACCATCCACCAAAGCACAATTCACACACGTTGACGACAGCTACAGGTATCTTGCTGCGTGAATCCCTAGCCACAGCTATACTACCTGCTTGAGCGTCCAAAACAACACTTTTCCGGCGCGGCTCTAGCTTTGAACACCTCGTGGACATCGCGACCTTCGGTATTCTGACAGGGAAAATATTCAAGGACGCCACATGCAAACACGAGTTGCGTGGAAAACTGGTCTACTAGTATGGGATTAGTTGCACAACACACCACTACGGCGGCGATAGACTATGCTCACAGGAAATGATCCGCCTGTTAATAATGAGGCGTTATTTCAGAGGGTGTAGTGTTCACCGTACCCCAGATGATAATTCAGGGGGTCGCTTAGGATATAATCCGAATAGCCACCCGGGTGGTATACGGTGGGAGGGTGGTCTACAATGTGGGATGTGTTATAAACTGCAAAATATGGTAGGGGCATGTGCGGAGCGAAGGCGGGCGTCTGCCCGCGGCGACGAAGCTCGCGTTGTAACTAGTATTCCCTGACCAACATGAACAGCGAATGAGGGCGACCTATCAAGTTATGTTTTATATATTTGTATTTGGTATTGGCGCTAACGCCTAGGACTGGCTCTAGCGCTGGGATTGTCTCCCGATAACCCACATGGCTCTAAAAGGGTCTAGAATGAGTAGTCAGGGGTATCCGTAACAAATGCACATTCATATTTCATATGTATTTCCGAAGAAGGCGCTTCCAGGTATTCCACGGGATATCAACAAATTGGTTTGCGGAAAGATTCAAACACTTGACTGCGTAGGAAAACTATCAAGCCGCAGTTACCGCCCAAAGTTGACGGTTCACTCAACTAAGTACGAGACAATGTCGTAATTTACACAGCTGCACCGCTCAAAGGCCAAACTATTCACGCCATCTGACAGAGATAGACGTAACCATTTTGCACACAAGTTATATATGCCTCTGCCACACCGATAATAAAATGTATTTTGTGTTTCATTGGAAAAAAGTGAGCCCTTGAGGCCGGGGAGAATATGATTTGTCCCCCATCCCCGGGTTTCGGCGTTCTCTAACCTCTATGGTTTTATCGGCAAATTAAACTTCCGCTATTTTGACAAGCTGCGTTTAAACCTTCGGTTAGTTCGGGCCTTAGTATAGACCGGGTGTGTCAGCTTTGTGTTTCAACCTAGGTCGCTTGCGATTGTATCCAAATTGGCCTTTGGCGCTTTCTCAACGAAGGTCTAAACCTTTACTTGAAGGGTCGCTGATCGAAATTGGTCGAGTTTCAGAAGACGCAAAAACAGAGAACCCCCCCCCTGCCACCCCCTATTGAATACAGTTGGGTTGGCGTCGGTTGGCAACGACGCTGTAAAACACGCCACTCGCTGCGTGAGCTAGACAACCAGGGTGCCGTTTTTTTTTGTTATTTTTTTGGGCGGTCACCATAGCTGGCGGTCGAGTAGATCATTTGTGCGGGGTGGAGAACCTTTGTTCCGCACAAGGGGAATGGTCGTATCACGTAGTGTTAATATGGTAAGGCGTCCGCGAGGCAGTTACATAGTAAAACCCATTGCTGTCTCCGGAAGTGGCCACACCTCCGTCCCGGCATTGTAGGGGATGCGAGGGTCTATGGTCATATGACTACGGCGTGCACAACATGAGACCCCCCCCCCCCCCCCCCCTGACTGCTCCATCTTGAAAAGGATGCGTGGTCAATGGCCAAATGACTAAGGCAAGCAAGAAAGTAGCCCCCCCCCGACTGAGCTTTTGCACTTGACTTGCATACAATTACACCTCCAAATGCACGCTCCTGATGGGGTTAGTGGGTCCGCCGGGTGAGCCGAACAGCAGTGGGAAGCAGCCAGAAACGATGCATGGCTTGTTTTGTTGCATTCAAAGTTGCGAACAAGGAGCACAAACAAATCGTCACGTCCTAAAGTATACTGGTACCATTTTACACGCGGGATCTCACATACATACCATCGTTCCATCAACTTTGACATAATGTCTTTCACATAAATATTGCTGTTCAGCAGGCGGGTCGTCTCAACAAGAAAGCTGACGTACCCTGAACATGTACGGACATGAAACGTACGTTCCCGTGGGAGGCAATGACTTATTGGGCCCTCAAATGGCTTTGGATGCTTGTTGTATTCGCAGCACCGTACGAGTAGTTTGTCATTTTTTTCACACGGGTTTTGTTTGCATATCCCTGTACAATATTTCGAAGGCGTGTACTCAAGTATGTATTTTAGCGAAACGCCTAAACGCAACCCTAGATTCCCGAGGGTTCTACTGTAGCTTCGCTGCACGTTGCGCAAGGCTTTACGCACAACGACGACGATTGATAACGTAGACGAGGAATAAGGACACCAGATGTATCTGTCACGAACGAATGGTCCCGACGGTTGGTTGTTATTGAGCAAAACCCGCACCTTATGTTCCACGGACGAAATAATAGTTGCCGACAGGCGGGTTCTGGTTGGCAACAACAAACTGGGCACTAATTCGACTAAACGCCACCGCCTAGACGGTATATGTTTATGGGCCTTCCACGGACCCTATGGTTGGCCTCGTGACCATACACATGTCGTTTCACTTAGTTTCCCCAGCCCTAGACTGCACGGTAATATTGGTATGGAATCCGGCCACCACGAGACTCAACGGTATCCCCCGAGATAAGATAAAGGCATGACAAAAATCGACGGACCGTTTGTGCGGGATCCGATCACCACAGTAGTCCCCGAGACTTGATACAGCTACGACGGGATTCCCAGAGTCATGACAAAATAGGGGTAGCCCTCATTAGTCCAAGCATTTCTGACCGACGGGGCTCTTGGACTGAGGACTGCCAATTCTGAACCATGTTAAGGGACCCGTGTTGAGGTTTTGTGTTTTTGTTGCGGCCGCCCTCTGTACGACATACGCGGCAACTGGTCCCCAGTCTACTCTAAGGCGTTTACAAAAAAATCAAAACCTATATATAAGGCAAGCCGCACAACAGCAAAACAGCCATGGAACCACACGCACCCAGCGTTGGCTGAAGCACGATGGTAGAGTGGTCGACTACGGAGGGTGTTAAATGCAAAGCCTGGGGGTTGAGTGGTCGTGTGGTTGTGTGGTATACCACGTTTTCTAAACATTCCAAACCATGTATGTTTACAGAAGAGATCAGAACCAACAACAGGCGATCGCCTCCGGCAAACACCCATACACACGCACCCACCGTCGACCGAACCAAGAGGGGGGGGGGTCGACTACTGACGCGTGCTAGACGTTACGCCTGGTGGTTGTGGGGTAGTGGTGGTGATGGTATGGTGGTTGTTGTGGCTGGTCGTAGTACTCTTGCCAAATATCCTCTTTTTACCACGTCAGCAGCAGCATCAAGCACATCTGCACTAAACCGTGTTGTCGAGACAGCAACTATAAAATCCAAAACACTCTCCACCAGCGCACAATGGTTCACGATAGTTGCAAACACACTGCGACGGGAGTTCCTAGCGACAGCCTTACTATATTACACATGGTATATGCCTAGGCCATGGGGTCGTTCAGCGGCCTTGACTTTCGTCATTTTCAAGGGACAGGTTGGTGGGGGACAAAAACTCCTTTACTGTGGATGCTCACAAAACAAAGGTTAACCCCTACCGTAGAATGCATTATCAAGGGTATTTAGTGGAAGGTCCGACTATCGCGGATACTGAACGAGAGTTCTTCGTCGTGGACGCGGTAAAAACTTGTTTCTATTTCTTCACTTGTTTATCACCTAGTATTAGGGACAGCCGATCGCAAATACAACTTGCCTTGGCGGGCTATCTCGATCACGAGCTATACAGAACAGAAGCGCACCATGTCGCTAGTCAGGGTAACACCTACTACCTGCAGTAGTGCTTAACTCCACGCTTGCAGTTCTCTGATGTATCTCGGCAGGCCTGTTACAAGCCACACGCGAGTGTATAGCCAATATTATCCTTTGTTGTGCCGTGGAGGTACCACGAAACGCATCGAAGGATACGTATACCGTCACGTTCTCGGTCGCTTTATCGCGTGATGTTTGTAGCCTTGAGTGTATTCCAAAGATTGCTGCAACGTTCTAATCGGTTAACAGTTTACCAGTAGCTCTAGTCCACTACATCAACCAAGTACTCCCTTCAACCGAGAGGACCAACCCAGTACCCACGACGCGTGTAGGTAAATCGGAAATCCCGCTAATAAAACCACAAACGTACCTGATGCTGGTTGGGCATATAGATGTCCTGAAAGAGATCACGAGTGCGATTTACTATTGCTGTTTGGATCGCTTGGAGGCAGAGATCGCGCGAAGATTCTAGCCCATTTTGTGCGGAGATGCCTCGAATTCCAGTCAGGGCAGCAAACACCCATAGAACAACGACGCGGGGGCGGGCAGTCCATCTTGCCGGGTGGCCATGCCCGCTAACTGTACGTTGTGTGCACGTGTCCAACGAAGAGATTGCTCCATCCTGTTCACCTTGGTGGCGCTGTTGAAGTCTGTCCATAAAGTCACCTATAAAGTGCAGCAAAGGCGTCGCTCCTGCTGGTCGACAGGCAGGTCAGTGTAAACGGTGCGGTCAGGGCGAAAAGTTACTATGTTCAGAGTAATTTGCGGGAGTTTTAACACACGGCGCGCATTCTGTAGTAAAGCATTAACATTGGTGGTGTTCAAACGGTGGCACCGGCACTCGGTCCGTGAGATATTGGTCCCCCTCGGCATCTCCTACTTTATATAAATGCTCACAAATATTTCCCGTCGAAGGTAAAGTAACTGGAGCCGAAATCAAGAGAGTACAGACATGTGATGCGTGATGATGATTCAAGCGGAATAGGGTGTACGCCCGCCGTAGGCAAACTCTCAGCAGTAGTGGGTACCTGGTACAGGCGGCCCCATTTATCCAGCATCCAATACCGAAGATGATTTTTGGAGATAGACCCTGAAACTTGGAACACGTGTTCATTGAACCCCTGCAGACCGACAGCATACTGCTTTGTTTTTTGTTGCGTTGTCGCCGATACGTTTTGTCTGGTATTTCTTGGGATACTTGGGTCTTAGCAGGTCTACAACGTATCGTGAAAATATAAAACCACACAAAACAGAACAAAACAAAAGGCCTTCCATCAATCGGAACGGGTGCTTAGAGCACGTGTGCCAAGTTTTCGGGTGTATTCCCAAAACACGGCGTGAACCTCGTGATTTTTGTGCGGTAGAAATACAAAGGACTGGTGCTACGATAGGGGGGGTACGCACATTTTCAATACCGGGCTTTGGCCACTCGGACCAGTGGACCCAAATCTAACTGAAAATTGGGCCTAAACATGACTTGTTAGCGTTGCGTAACAAAATCTACAATGGCGGTATATAAATAAGAAAAAAAAGGTTATGAGTGCCACGCAGTAAAGCAGTCACTCGGCGGAGTGGCTTTGTGCAGGTGAAAAGCAAGCACGTATACATGACCCCCTTACCGTAGCACCAGCCAAAGACCAGGCGTTGCCTTGTAAATATTAAGTTCGAGTATGTAATCGATTTTGGGAGTAAATTATTACTCGATAAGGGCCCTTCGTAGTCGGTTAATCGAATGTGTGCACAAATAACTGTAAAGACATTTCTTGGGGTGCATACAACTGGTTTAGGCGAAAAACAACAGTATCCAGCAGTTCAATGGCGGGTGTATTGAACCTGGCACAGAGAAACCTCAACACCGACAGATCTGGGATAAACAAAGGCGAGACATGACTGAGCTATCGTGCTATTGGATAAAGTGTTGCATCAGACGTCGGGGTGGGAACATTTATAACACGTAGACCCATTGTGGGTTCTCCTGTTGTCGTGGCAAAACAAAGAGGCAATTCCAACCTTTCAACGTTGTGATTTGGTTCGTTCGGCAAACATCGAGGTGGGAACCGCAGTGATAAATAGTGCAGCTACGACAATACCCCTCGTGCACCCTGTACGTGCAGGACATGGCAGGGTGCTTGCCGACCACACCTAAACGCAAGGCCTCAACAACACAACTACCCAGACGTGGTACCACGAGAACATACGGCAACACCGAGAAGCGGCAGACGTAGTGACGTACTGTACAATCCACCCCCACAGTACAATAATACCGGAAGAACCCCCCCCCCCCCCCCCATTCGACGAACCCGTTTGCACTGAGGCCACCTTCTATATAGTGAGGGGGGAGGGCTGCAAAGACACGTCAGTTCAGCGTCCAGGACCAACGTGTCAGCCTCAGCAATTTCCATAAATCACGGTTGCAGTTTTTGCAGGCCCAAATTCAGCCCTTTTTGGCATCAGTTCATATTGTTGATTATGACCTACTGCGAGAACTACACCAACCTTGCAATAACGTTATACGTCGTACATATCAGCCGCAACCGAAGAGAACTACTTATTTCTACTATACAACCCTTTTCTGTGGGGGTAATCTCTCGAGCTCTGCAATCGACAACAACGTCGATAATGCCGCAGGTCCGGCTGACGCCACAACCCACTGTGATGCATGCCACGGTAAAGGTGCACCGTGATTGTTCTTGGAGTGATAACTTGAGGAGCTCTATACCTCACCCAAAAATCGTTGACGGCAATAAAATGCTGCCCGATGAACAATCCCGTGGCGTTACGTATACAACGAATAATAGCGCAACACAAGAAGGAACTTTCGACGACTTTGGGTTAAGGATCCCCGTCATCCAGAAAGCCCTCAAGCACGCGCCCTGTAGGCACCATGAGCTACGCCAAACAATAAAACGCCATCGACATCTCTAACTTAGAGCACCCCAATTAACCCTATCGTACACTGTACGTAAATATGGTCCACAGCAGAATGAACAACGCGAGAACCAACTCGCCCATACGAAGCTGCGAGTTCCGTGTTGCGGGAATTTGGAGCCGGTGCCTGTCCAGACCTCCTCACCCACTCCTTTTACCCTGCCTCTAGCAGCACACCTCATCGAAACTGACTGGAGACCCAAAAAGGAATTATATTATATGTGTATTCTAGCAAAAGGACGTGGTACTCATGCTTTAACGGTCAGCAGGCAGTAGAAGACTACTCGCCTGCATTATGTACCCAGACGTTTTCGAACCGTCATACGGTCACACCCCTGGGAGATTGGTACCTGTGGCGTTGACGTTTTTGCCACCCTCTGGAGCGACCTTGTTTCTCATATATAGTGGGCACCAATCAACTATGTTTCATACATGGCTGTTTATCATCTTGTTGCCCAGCTTAACGTGTATTTCTTGCACACCAAGTTGACCAAAAACAATGACAAAAACCATATCAATATAAAAAAACCCGATATCGTGTCCAGGAGAGAGACTCGAAGAACGCAAAAAACGAGGAAACGAAGCACGAAGAAGGTGCGCGTGCCCCGATCGCCTGGCTCACGAGCACACACGAGACGCTGTCCGGCCCAAACTCACAAACAACAGCAAGAAGTAGCAACACTGTCATATTGGTGCTACTGCCGCTGCCGTTGTTGGTGTATCTTAGTTTGGCTCGTAGATATATACCAGCCATGCTGAGCGTTGCGTGCGCCTGGCTATACCAGTCTTGATGAAATCGTAAATATCGTTCGGATAATAAAATGTAAACATATAACAGGTTCTTACATTCGGAACAGAGTGTAAGATAGAAAATATCCGAGCATCGTATAATACGAAAGAATGCGCTCGTTTCGTGCACCCACAGTCCTACTGTGCTGTACTAGCTGCACCAGCACGCAAGCCCCGCGTCCTGTGTGTAAACGTATTGTACTACTGTGTACACAGCAGCAAGCAACAGCACCGTAGAACTACGAGCACTGCTACTGCTGTCGCTGCTATATCTCGACCTGCTACGTACGAAAAGTATATGCATTATGCGTACCTGGTATATTTCAACACGTACATACGTGCTTTTGTATTTCGAAAGGTATATTCTGCGAGTACAGCAGCGAGTACGGAAACGAGTGTTGCGCGGGGAGATAAAAGCGTACGTATCCGCACGCAGAAATAATCTAGTGCTGATGTAGCAGTATGCCATGATACACACATCAGGCCGCCCTGCTGTGCACAAACAATGGCAGATATGCCCCATAACGGTGTCACGCTGTGCTGCTGTTGTATGAGCGCATGTTCGAAGTGTGCTCGACGTGTCGTCCGATCGATACCCCCTTGAGGCGTGCGCGTGTGCTCTTTACTGCATGTATGTGCTCTCCTCGAAACCCATGCATCGTGATTGCCCGGTATTCATAGTGCTATACGGTGTGGCGAAAGCGAGGCGTTTTCCAGCAAGGTATTTTTGAAAGGCATGGAATTCGTGAAGCGGGTTTCACGTTGCCCTGGTAGGCTCGGCCGAGTGCGACAGGGTACCCCGTGAAACCGACTCTATTTTTTCGGCTTCGCGAGCGCGCCGCGCGGGCCACGTGCCACGGGCGAGGGCGAATTCCCGGGGGCGCGCTCCCCGGCCGACCCCCCGCGGGTCGAGCCCGGCGCCGGCGGAATCGGTCGCGGAGGGGCGAGAGCGAAAACGCGCCGCTGAGCAAATCAATCACAATCCTACTTTTTTATACAAGGGCTCCGCATGGGTGCCGGCATTCACCGGCACCCATGCTTCGGATAGGACATATACCTGGTGCATCAGTTAATAGGTATCATCCTTGTTTACGACAATGTGATGGCGCTCGCTCGTTTTTCGATATCTGACGCCTACGTACAGAATCAAAGCAATGCCAAGGGTTGCAAGAAGAAGGGAATGCTGCGTGCTGAAATATTCATTTCGCAACCTCATTTCTCAGTCTCAACAGTCAGTTTCTTTCGGTGTTCCCCGGATAGTCTCAGTCCTCAGGATAGTTTGCGAGATTTACGACAACAACCTGATATCGCTCGCTCGTGTTTTGACATCTGACAAATACTGCGTGCAGAATCAAGCAAGTGCCATGTGCTACAGGAAGAAGGAAACGCTACTGAAAGTGCTGATACTCAGTTCGCAACTTCATTTCTCAGTCTCTGTCAGAAAAGCACCAGTCGAGGTGGCGGGCTCAGTTTCAGTTTGGGTACGTGCGGCAAAAACACTTCGTGGCGAGCAAGCGGTTTCGCGTGAATATGCAAAAGTCGAGATATTTAAAAGCTGGCAACGGGGGGTGGGTCTCAAATCTTCTCTGACTCTCGTGTGTCTGAGCAGACTCGTGTGTACAGCACTGTACACTAAAACAGTAGTAGTACTTCTGTACAGCAGTACGTACTACACAGCAGCAATCAGCAGTACTGTACATACTAGCTGCTCGCTACGTCGTACATACAGCACGCACTCGTACCTGGTACTACTCGTATGTACTGCTGTTCGTTCTTGTACGAGTATATATATACTGTACGAAGCACAGAAGTATTATTTCTACTCTGAAAAAGGAGCTACTATTGTACATGAATTCACCCAAAACAAAAATCAGCCGAGTTTTCATTTCTCCGTGGATCTTTGAGTTTAAGTGGAGACTCAGCGCCACAAATATCTCTTTCAGCAGCAACAGCACCACACGCATATCATCCTCAGCGGCCAGTAGAGCCGAGACATCTCCGCAAGATCCAGCCACTTCAAGATCGCTGCGCTCAGCGGCGGCGCTTGATCCCAGAGCGCACGCGGGCGGAAAGTGGGGGGCGGAGGCTGAGGGACGCGACCCTCGAGAAGGGCGGGCGAGAAAGCGAAGGCAAGGACGTCGAAACGGGTCCCGAGTGCGAATCCGGTCTGAAGCGAAGTCAGAGTCGAAGAGGTCCAAGATCACCGCAGTGGTCGAGTTTGATTGTATTTATGTCTTATATAATACAAGGGAGGCTTCGCCGCGG
>MEHQ01002118.1:0-10660 GCA_008828725.1 Saccharina japonica
ATTCCGAGAATTTTTCCAGGCGAAAATGGTTGACAGTCCACACTAACTTATCGTTACACACTCATTCCGAGAATTTTCCCCGGACGGGTGGGGTTATATGGAGCTAAGGGTTGGGATTAGGGTGTAAGGTTATTAATATTAGTAGTATACTTCGAAGTATGTTCGTACCCTTTTTTTCCCGTCGTGTCGATATTTCCCCTTTCTTTCTTTACCCTTTTTGTGTATACTGTTTGTGTAACATGTGTACTCTTTGTGTACCCTCGTGTACCTTTTTGTGTACCCTCATGTACATTTTTTGTTTTTGTGTACCCTCGTGTACCTGTTTTGTGTACCCTCATGTACCTTTTTTGTTTTGTGTACCCTCGTGTACCTTTTTTGTGTACCATCATGTACTTGGTTTGTTCTGTGTACCCTCGTGTACCTTTTTGGTGTACCTTCATGTACCTTTTATGTGTACTCTCGTGTACCTTTTTTTTTGTTTGTTTTGTGTGTACCCCACACCAGGCGGCGTCCATCATCCTCCTGGACGACAACTTCGCGAGCGTGGTGCGCGGGATACGCGAGGGTCGGCTGGTGTTCAACAACTTGAAGAAGAGCGTCATGTACACCCTCTGTCACATCGTGCCGGAGGTGAAGTACTGCTTGTTCTTGTGCTGTTGTTGTTGTTGTTGATGATGTTATTGGTGGTGGTGGTGGTGTTGTTGTTATTGTTGTTGTTATTTATTGCTCAAACACTTCCCCCCCTTTTTTCCGCGATGCTCTGGGTACAGTCCCCCCCCCCGTCCACCCTCTTGTTATATATTTTGTGCGGGGTTGAGAACCTCAACCCCGCACAAGAGGAATTATCGTATCACGTGGTGTGTATATGGCAAGGCACCCGCGAGGCAGATACACAGTAATACCCATTGCTGTCTCTGGAAGTGGCCACACCAGAAAATAAATCAATTTATTGGAGACCGTCGTCCATACGCAAGTCCGCCTCACAGGCGGTTCTTAGCAAGATGCAGCTCACCCTCCATGCGACTCGCCCAATACCTCACGGCGCTTCGCGCTTGGTGCAAGAAATGTCTGCCTGGTTGGTGAAAACCGAACGTGCTCCGTTCCGGCATTGTAGGGATGCGAGGGTCTATGGTCATACGACTACGGCCGTGCACGACATGAGTACCCCCCCCCCGCGCTCCCCCCTGGTCGGTGAAAACCCGACATGCTCCGTCCCGGCATTGCAGGGATGCGAGGGTCTATGGTCATACGACTACGGCCATGCATGACTATCGAGTACCCCCCTTCCCCCCTCTCACGAATGCATCCCTCTCTCCCTCCCTCCCTCCCTCCCTCGCAGGTTGTCCCCTTCCTTTTGTACGTGTCGTTCGGCATACCGGCTGCGATCAACAGTTTCCTCATCCTCTGCCTCGACCTCGGCACCGAGATTGCCCCCGCCCTGTCCTTCGCGTGGGAGGTGGCTGAGGTGGGTGGGTGTGTGATTGGTTGATCCATTTGATTCGGTTTGGTCTAATTTGTTGTTGTTTTCGTGCTGCCTTTGGTTTTTTCGTTTAGGAGTGGGTTGGGTTGGGTTGGGTTGGGTTGGGTTGGTTTGGGTTGGATTGAGTCGTATGGTTGGTCGGTTGATTTGATAGGGGTGAGCTGAGCGTGTTTTCCTCGTCTGTGTGCGTGCTTGTTTCGCTTTTTTGTTGTTTGTTTTCTTTATTTGTACTGTTTTTATTTTGTTTCTGTGTCTCTTTATTTGCGAAGTGTCGTAGAGTGGCATTGGCTGGTGTTCCGCGACGCGACGTGTGGACTTTCGAGAGTGTTAAACCGACCAGACCTTCGGAGAGGCGACGGGGAGACATGACGTAATTCGGTCGGGCGGGGTGGGCGGGCGGCGTGGTTTATCGAAACTAGGAATTCCACCGGCTGCCCGCTGATGCCACCCGCCGCTGCCGCCCCTACTGCCTCTGCTACGGCCGCTTGCTACTGCCGCTGTTACTGCTGCTGCCGCTGTTGCTGCTGCTGCTGCCGCTGCTGCTGCTACCGCGCGCGGGGGGAAAGCTGCTGTTTTTTAGCCCCATGATACAGCATCAGACGCAGCACTCCATCATGTTTACGTACGGATAGTATAGTTTTGTTTTCGTTGGTTTTTTCCCTTCTCCCCTTTCGAACTGCCATTCCACACCACACATGCTGTTAACCCCCCCCTCCCCCCCCATATAAATATATGATATATTTATAGGTTGGGTTGGCGTCGGTTGGCAACGACGCTGTAAAACACGCCACTCGCTGCGTGAGCTAGACAACCAGGGGGCCGTTTTTTTTTTTTTTTGGCGGTCACCAAAGCTGGCCGTCGAGTAGATCATTTGTGCGGGCTGGAAAACCTTTGATCCGCACACGCGGTATGGTCGTATCACGTAGTGTTAATATGGTAAGGCGTCCGCGAGGCAGTTACATAGTAACGTATAACTTCGTATAATGTATGCTATACGAAGTTATTACGCGGACGCCTTACCATATTAACACTACGTGATACGACCATTCCCCTTGTGCGGAGCAAAGGTTTTCCACCCCGCACAAATGATCTACTCGACGGCCAGCTTTGGTGACCGCCAAAAAAAAAAAAAAAGGCCCCCGGGTTTTTCTGCCCCCCCGGGGGGGGGGGGGGCGGGGTTGTACTCATGTTGTGCACGGCCGTAGTCGTATGACCATAGACCCTCGCATCCCTACAATGCCGGGACGGAGCGCGTTGGGTTTTCACCAACCAGGCAGACATTGCTTGCACCAAGCGCGGAACGCCGTGAGGTATTGGGCGAGTCGCATGGAGGGTGAGCTGCATCCTGCTAAGAACCGCCGTAATAACTTCGTATAGCATACATTATACGAAGTTATACGTTACTATGTAACTGCCTCGCGGACGCCTTACCATATTAACACTACGTGATACGACCATTCCCCTTGTGCGGAGCAAAGGTTTTCCACCCCGCACAAATGATCTACTCGACGGCCAGCTTTGGTGACCGCCAAAAAAAAAAAAAAAGGCCCCCGGGTTTTTCTGCCCCCCCGGGGGGGGGGGGGGCGGGGTTGTACTCATGTTGTGCACGGCCGTAGTCGTATGACCATAGACCCTCGCATCCCTACAATGCCGGGACGGAGCGCGTTGGGTTTTCACCAACCAGGCAGACATTGCTTGCACCAAGCGCGGAACGCCGTGAGGTATTGGGCGAGTCGCATGGAGGGTGAGCTGCATCCTGCTAAGAACCGCCGTAATAACTTCGTATAGCATACATTATACGAAGTTATACGAATGCGAGGGTCTATGGTCATACGACTACGGCCGTGCACAACATGAGTACACCCCCCCCCCCCCCCCCTCCCGTACACTAGGTAGTAGCGAGAAAACGATCGCTATTTTTGGAGATAGATGGTGGCCACAGGCGGCGGAACAGGACGGGGATGATTAGATTGCCAAAATGTTTCTATGAAATATATGGAAACAACGTAATGAGCGCCCAACTGTTGGAGGTATGTATCTGTATTAGAAGTAGGAACGGTGCTCCGTCTCGAACGGGATGCGTGGTCAATGGTCAAATTACTAAGGCGAGCAACAAATGAGCCCCCCCCCCCCCCTCTTCTCCTTCGCGCTTGATGCAAGCAATGTCTGCCTGGTTGGTGAAAATCTAACGTGCTCCGTCCCGGCATTGTAGGGATGCGAGGGTCTATGGTCATACGACTACGGCCGTGCACGACATGAGTACACCCCCTCCCCCCTATGGTCATGCACTCCCCCCCCCTTCCCTCTCTGTTTTTTCGGGGGTGGCTTGTTGCTTTTTATTTATTGTCGTTTTTGTTTGTTTCTTGTCCCGTGCTTGGTTTTTGGTGGCAGGACGATATCATGCAAAGTGCCCCTCGCAGGTATGTGAAACCCCTGGCTCCTGCGGTGGTGGCGCAGCGGGATGAGCTCGAGTCCTTGTCGAAGATCAGGAACTTCGATGTGCGTCGGGTTACTTGTTTGTAACGTTTGTAGTGGTTGTTGTGTTGGTGTTGATTGTGTTAGTGTTGATTGTGTTGGTGCTCTTGTTGCTGTCGTTTCTGTTCCTGCTGATGCTTCACTTTTTTCTATTTTGTTTTTCTTCGTTTTTTCCCCTTTTGCTGTCTATATTTTCCCACTCCCCTTCGTTTCCCCACCTCACCCCCCCCCCCTCCTCCATCTCTTCCCCTCCTTCCTTATTTCCTTCCCTCCTCTCCCCTCCCCTCCCCTCGCTATAAAACCATGGTCCAATATGGCTCTACGCCCCCTATGCCCCCTCTTGCGTAAAGGTTCAAGAGGTAGACGTGATGCGGCCAGAGAACCAAGGTGTGGCCCACCGTCTAGGCTACTACTGGTTCAGGCTGTCGCAGTGGAAGATCTTGGGGAAAAACGAGGAGGACGAGGTGCTTGTGGACGCTTTCGTCTATCTCTGGAGCTACGGACAGGTTTGCCCCCCCCCCCTATCCCCCATATATTTATAGGTTGGGTTGGCGTCGGTTGGCAACGACGCTGTAAAACACGCCACTCGCTGCGTGAGCTAGACAACCAGGGTGCCGTTTTTGTTTGTTATTTTTTTTTGGCGGTCACCAAAGCTGGCGGTCGAGTAGATCATTTGTGCGGGATGAAGAACCTTTGCTCCGCACAAGGGGAATGGTCGTATCACGTAGTGTTAATATGGTAAGGCGTCCGCGAGGCAGTTACATAGTAAAAGCCATTGCTGTCTCCGGAAGTGGCCACACCAGAAATTAAATTAACTCATTGAAGCTGTCGTCCATATGCAAGTGCGCCTCAGAGGCGGTTCTTAGCAGGATGCAGCTCACCCTCCATGCGACTCGCCCAATACCTCACGGCGTTTCGCGCTTGGTGCAAGCAATGTCTGCCTGGTTGGTGAAAACCCAACGCGCTCCGTCCCGGCATTGTAGGGATGCGAGGGTCTATGGTCATATGACTACGGCCGTGCACAACATGAGTACCCCCCCCCCCTCCCCCTCCCCCCCATTATTTTGGTTCGTTTTACGCCTCACCCTCCCGTTTATCCACAATTGTTTACCATTTTGGTACGTACCTGGTACGCTGTTTTTAAGTATCTACCAGGGTATACCCCCCCCCCTCCCCGGAGCGTTGCTGCTGGCGCTGTGTATGTACGAAGCTTTGGGCGGGTTGGTTTTGTTCCAGGATTCATTAGGCCGTCTACGCGCCACCTCCGGTTAATCCACAACTACATTTGGTACTGCTTTTTGGTATCCTGTTTGAGTAGGTGTAGTACCCCGGAGCGTTACCGCTGGAACAACATACAGACAAGTTGGTTGATGGTTTGTATGTGTGTGTGTGTTTTTTTTTGTTAACGTTGCTCTTGCGGTGGAATCTGGCTCTGGGTTTTGTACAGGTGCACTGATATGTGATTTTGGCGAGTTTCTGGTGAGGTTTGGTGATTTTTTGGTGATTTTTTTCTAGTGACTACTTTCCTTGTACTGACTCTTTTTTTATGGCTTTAAGGTGACGTTTGGTGACCTTTCGGGGCTCTTCTGGTGAGTTCTGACTTATAATTTGTTTTTTGTTTTTTGTTTTCGAGGCCTTTTGTTGTTTCTTTTGGTGACTTTTGAGAGTGTTTTTGATGGCTTTTGGTGATTTTTGGCTTTTAGCGGCTTTTGATGAAATTTGGTAACTCTCGTGACGCTTGATGACTTCAGCGGCGACTTTGATTGTCTTACGGAGAAAAATCGTATACCTGTTACACTATTTGATATTTCCGAGTGAGTTCGTGCGAGTGCGTGCGAGTTGCATGCAAGCATGCAACGTTGGTGGCTTTGGTGGCTTTGCAGACCTTTTTTTTTTTACTTCTTTCACTTTGTAGACTCACTTGCAAGATTACTCACTTAAACCTTTGACGCACTTCGTTGACTCACTTTGTTGATATGCTGCTGCTGTGTTGAATCACTTTGCTGACTCACTTTACTTCGTTGACTCAGTTTGTTGACACATTTTGTTGACTCACGTTTTTTGTTGACTTTACTTTGCTGACTCAGTTTACTCTGTTGACTCAGTTTTTTTTTTACCCATTTTGTTGATCATTATCATTTGTTTTGGTTGATTTCACTTTCGTTGGTTTCACTTTCTTATAAGACACATTTTTGTTGACATGTTTTTGTTGACTCACTTGGTTGACACTTTTTTATGCATACTCGTACATTCTGTTGGCTCGTTTTGTTGACTTCAGTTTGTCGACTGGTCCTGTGGGTGGACGCTGTTTTTTTTTTTTTTTTTCTTACACGCGCGTTTTGTTGCCTCGCTTTTGACGCACTTGTTCTTCACTTCACATCGTTTCTCTCTTTTTTTTGCCTCTGACTTTGTCTACGGTACGTACTCACTTTGTCTTCTCTCTCTTTTTTTTTTTGTCTCTCCCTTTGTACTTATCACTTTGTCTCATCATTTTTTGTCTCTTCATTTTGGTCTATTTCACTTAACCCCTTAAGAAACGGTCCACCGTTTTTGGGGAAAAACGACTTGGAATTAGATTGGGATGGGTTTTTCAGTTCTGAATGGGTTAAAACACGTTGACTCACTAGTGATTGACTCCCGTTATTGACTGCCTTTGTTGACTCCTTCGGTTGACCCCGCTTTTTTTTTTTTTTTTTTTTTTTTTTGAGGGGGGGGGTCTTTTTTTTTTTTTTTTTTTTTTTTTTTTTGCCCCCCCTTTTTTTTTTTTTTTTTTTTTTTGTGAAGGGGGGTGTGCTGATCTCGATCGCGGCGCTCACAGCCTTCTTCTGGCAGATGCACCTCCTGGGTATCTGCGCGTCGGACCTGGTGGGGGCTTCAGAAGATGGGTACTTCGACGCAGGTGCCGACGACTTCACGGTGAGATATACATTCTGTTCAGTGTGTTGTGCGCACATATATAGCAATAGCTACGCGTACATATACATACAGCAGTACATATACATACAGCAATGGTTATGCGTACATACACACAGCAATGGTTATGCGTAAATACTTTACATACATATAGCAGCAGTAGTTAAGCGTACATACATACCTGGTACAGCAGTTGTTGTGCATACACATAAAACAATAGTTATGGGTACATTTAATACATACAGCAATGGTTATAAACACACACACACACACACATTCACCTGTGAGATCTTCTGCAGGATTTCGTCGAAAACCATCTGCAATAGTTGTGCGTACATGCGTACATAGAGCAATAGTTATTACGAAAAAAAAAAAAAAAATCCTTTACGTACATAGCTGTAAGATCTTGGGGAGGATTTAATCGAAAATCATATTTGCAAGCTGTGTGTATCACGGGCTTTAACCCATTCAGAACTGAAAAAAAACAGACACTAATTCCAAGTAGTTTGTCCCCAAATACGTGGGACCAGTTCTTCAGGGGTTAACCCTTCTAGGACTGGAGTCCCGTTTTGGAGACAAATTACTTAGAATTAGAGTTGTTTGTCCCCAAATCGAGACTGCAGTCCTAAAAGGGTTCAGAGGGCCTCATAAAGGGTATCATATGTATCCCTTTATATCAGATCACCATTTTCTTGGTTTGGTTCCGTCTATTATAGGAATGAAATCGCTTGCTCTTTAGACCTGAGCTAGGGCCTAACCCTGACCCTAACCCTGACCCTAAGATCTTCCAAAGTGTCTGACCACGCTCCTGTAGTTTTACGGCCGTCTTGGGGGTATGTAGGAAATTCGTCGCTCTACAGGCCTGATCCCTGATCCTGCTACGTACGTAGTTGCATAACCACGATTCTGTAATACGTCTTAGCAGTTACCAGTACCTACGCACAGGCAGTGTTTGCGGACGTTTTTTTTTTTGTTTTGTACGTACGTAGCAAAGTAAAACGTTTCTGTGCAAGTATATATTGGGGGGGTGGGGCGTAATGAGCGCCCCAAATGTTGGAGTTGTCTCTATTAGGAGGAGCAGAGACGGTGCTCCGCCTCGAAAGGGTTGCGTGGTCAATGGTCATATGACTACGGCCGTGCACGACATGAGTACCCCCCCCCCCTCAGGGTTGGGTTGGCGTCGGTTGGCGACGACGCTGTAAAACATGCCTCTCACTGCGTGAGCTAGACAACCAGGGTACCGTTTTTTTTTTTTTTTTTTTGGCGGTTACCCAAGGCTGGCGGTCTGGTAGATCATTTGTGCGGGGTTGACAAACTCAACTCCGCACAAGGGGAATTATCGTATCACGTAGTGTGTACCCCTGGTATATGGTAAGGCACCCATGAGGCAGATACATAGTAATACCCATTGCTGTCTCTGGAAGTGGCCACACCAGAAATTAAATCAATTCATTGGAGACTGTCGTCCATATGCAAGTCCGCCTCAGAGGCGGTTCTTAGCAGGATGCAGCTCACCCTCCATGCGACTCGCCCAATACCTCACGGCGCTTCGCGCTTGGTGCAAGCAATGTCTGCCTGGTTGGTGAAAACCCAACGTGCTTCCGTCCGGCATTGTAGGGATGCGAGGGTCTATGGGTCATACGACTACGGCGTGCACGACATGAGTACACCCCCCCCCCCCCCCCCCCCCCTAGTGTCGAAAGGCGGTTGCGTGGTCAATGGTCAAATGACTGAGGCAAGCAACACATGGATTTACGCCCCCCCCCCCCCCCCCCCCCTGGATATGAAGTACGTCCCTCTCCCCTCCGCCTTTTTCAACCTCCGACACCCTCTTATAATATAAACAGTATCATAAATATATATATACTTCCTGGTCGAAATTGTGGATACACCCGATCGCACCAATCAACCCACCGGCCAGAACCAACCAGCCTCTAACCAATCACTCAACCGCGCACTCATCCCCGCAACTCACTGGACCAATAACGCCTGCCACGATAGAGATGCGCCCTTTGATTGTAGTCTACAGTCTGGAAGCTTTGCGCCTCGCACACCAAAAATAAAGTTTCGGGAGGAAAATGAAAGTGCTACTCGTACGAGTATACAGGAAGTACACCGTATATATATATATGACCTCCCTTGAGTTCCACGGATGTCAGATTTAGTTCCCCTCAAAACCCGTAGTTCGCGCGATCGAAGTATCCCACTCAGATTGCAAAAATTGACTTTCGATCAAATCCTCGATCTCACAGCTGTGTTTTTTTTTTTTTTTTTACTTTTTAATATATGTAACCCCCCATGGCCTATTGATAGTAAGTAAGTACACAATGAAAAATATTGCAGCACGAAAATGAAAGTCCGACCGAGTTCTCGGGGTCAGAAAACGTTGTAGCCAAAACGTCCTCGTGCCTCTGTCGTACGTAGCGCGCCTCCAATTAAGAAAAAAAGTGCTTGACGAAACAATTAACCAGTCGTCGACCGATACAAAAAAGCAACCACAACCTAAACCAAACTACAGCAGTCAAACCAACGAACCATTCCCGTTTATCCACAACCCGGTTCTCATTTTTATTTTATTTTTGGTTCTTAAGTGTGTGTACAGAATATAGTTTTGTTTTGTTCATTTTTTTTTTTTACTATACTACCGTGCTACGTATGTATAGTATCTAGCCCAGCCCATATTTGTTTTGGGGTTGAGTAAAGATAATAATGCCTTGGTATCTCTAACGCTCCTAAAGGTTTCTTGAATCATCCGGAGATGTTTTAACTACTGTACGTATGTACCTGGTGTGAGTTTTGTTTTGTGTTTTTTTCGCTCTGTTCTTAAACGTGTATTTGTGTGTGTACGTTTCTTTTTTTGCTTTTTTTTTGTTTTTTTTGTAAGACGTGCACGGGCAAAGTGATGACCGCTACTCAGCAGCTGGAGGCCCTGTATCGAACGCAGAGCGCGTACTTCGTGTCGGTGGTGATCTGCCAGTGCTTCAACGCATACGTCTGCAAGTCCAGGAAGGGCATGCCTTGGGGGGGCCACTACTTAAAGTGAGCTTCGCGCCCATTTTTTTCTTTTTTGCTCTTCCCCACAAGCGGTTCTTAGTACATAGGATGCAGCCCACCCTTTTTCATGCGACTCGCGCAACACCTCACGGCGCTTTTACGCTTGGTGCAAGCAATGCTATCAATGTCTGCCTGGTTGGTGGAAACCCGACGTGCTCCGTCCCGGCATTGTAGGGATGCGAGGGTCTATGGTCATACGACTACGACCATGCACGACATGAGGATAATGAGTACCCCCCCCCCCCCCCCCCCCCCCTTCCCCGTTTTTTTTAATTATTATTTACGTGCACCATGGCTGCGAGATCGGATGTTCGACCGTTTATGCGTTGATGCGGAAAGTGGAAGACCTTGAGTCCGCCACAAGGGAATGATCGATGTCAGTAGGTCGTTGTATGCGAGGCACCACGGGATACTGATTTCTATTGCTGTCTTTGGAAGTGGCAGTAAATTTTAACCTAGGATTTGACCCGCTGTCATACAATAAAGTATTGCAAGAAATCTCGCTACAAGCGGGTTCTTGGTACATTCGGGTGCAGCTCGCGCGCTCATGACTCGCCCGCAACACTCACGACGCTTTTGGTTTGGCGCTATGACACGTCTGCTCTTGGTCGAGATGAAGAACCGACGTTACTCAGTCCGGCATTTGTAGTAAAGACGCGAGGGTTATGCATACTACTACGACATGATGATATTTGGTACAAGCCCCCCAGAGTCCCAACCTTCATAGCAAATTCTTAC
>MEHQ01002118.1:11651-35070 GCA_008828725.1 Saccharina japonica
GATGCGTGGTCAAAGGTCAAAAGACCAAAGGAAACAAAAAAAAGGGACCCCCCCCCCCCCCCCCCCGGCGACCGAACGCCTCGCAGGAATAAGCGCACGTATTACGCGTGTGCCTTCAGCCTTTGCGTGGCGGTATTCATCTGTACGGTTCCGGGGGTTCGGTATGTCTTGTACGCCAGGCCCTTTTCGGCGCTGGTCATCATCTCCCCGATCGTGGGAGGCATTTGCATCATCCTGGTCGAGGCTGCTCGAAGGTAAGAGTGGGAGGGAACCCGGGCTACGACTCGAGTAGAGGCAGCTCTTTGCGTGGTACCAAGTGTTGTCTGCTGCACCGACGCTCGCTGAAATAGGGGTGTTAACCTTTTGCCCAAACTATTTGCTGCCTGACTACGTAGTACTGACTGTTCGTATACTTTGTTGAGGGTTTACCCTAAGTGTCACTGGGAATATCATTTGTGTGTTGCACTGTTTTTGCGATATATATATACTAAATGCGTATGTTCGGTGCGAGTCGCCGAGGGAAGAAAGGGCTTAGCTCTTCTCCCGATAAAAATGCAAAGGCATGAACCGTAGAGGGGGAGGAGGGAGAAAAAACTATACTTTGTGACCCCAGGTCTGAGTTACGACTACTATAGGAAGGAGAGAGAAAAGAAGGGCGAAGATGAAAATGGGATGGAAAAATAAAATAAAAAACATATCATACCTAGCAGGCGGTGGCATTCGTTCATATGGTTGCAGTTGTCTTTTGTCAACAAGGTCAGGTGTCCCACGAGCCTACCTACACGGTCGATCCGGCCGACCCGACCCGACTCGCCTGTCTGTCTGTCTGTGCGTAACCCAGTTGAACCTAGCGCATGTACTGACACCACCGCACCACTCGTCGTCACCTCCCGCGCCCTGCTTTCGCCGTTGTTGTTGTTGTTGTTGTTGTTGTTGATGATGTTGCTGCTGCTGTTGTCCGTGTTGCTGCTTCGTTGTGTTGGTGCTGCTGCTGGTTCTGCTGCTACTTGTGATTTTCTTGCTGCTCCTGCTGCTGCTGCTGCTGGTTCTGCTGCTACTTCTGCTGCTGATGCTGCTGTTGCTGCTGCTGCTACTTCTCCTGGTTCTTCTACTGTTGCTGCTGCTTCTACTACTACTTCTGCTGCTGCTACTTCTGCTGCTGCTACTTCTGCTGCTACTTCTGCTGCTTCTGCTGCTGTGTCTGCTGCCGCTGCTTCCACTGCTGCTGCTGCTGCTGCTGCTGCTGTTCCCACACGTGTGCCAACCTCTCCGCGTCGAACGCGGCCCTCCACGCTCCCCCATGGCGGCACACTATTTCCTCGGCGTTGGCGACAGATCGCTCTTCCCAACCATGGGGTTCGTCCCTCGAAAACGAGTGCTGGCCGAGCGGGCACGTCTGGCGTCGACGGATAGCACAGGGCTCACGAGATCAGTCGGAAGCCACAAGGTGAGAGGCGGCCCGTGGGTTTCCATTTCTTGCGTTTTTTTCGTTTTTTTGTTTTTTTTTGTTTTCTTTACTCTCTTTTTTTCTTCTCTCTTTTCTTTCATTTTTTCACTCTTTTTAAAACTACGTAAAAGCGTGTGTGTGTTTTTTTTTCACAACGCTTTTAGCTTTTGTACGTAGCCGTTTTGTTTTTTAGATTTTTCAGCTGGTGACGCTTTTGCTGATATATAGTGAGAACTGATGCGCTCTCTGCCCTCGATCCATTCCAGGTGTTGTGTCCCAAAGACGCGTGTGGAGGTTGTAATGGTATAAGGGGTTATTTACGAAGTTTCCCCTGTACAAGTCCACCAGCGTTTTGGAGACACACTTCTTGGGATTTTGAGTCATTTTTGCTGCCAAGTTGTATAACACGAGCGTTTTGAAACGGCGTTTTGTTGCCCCGTCTCGCCCGCTTGTGTAGCTCATGGGGTGGGGTGAGGTGGACAGAAAGAGAGAGAGAGAGAACTACAGAGAGGGACAGGGGTGGCCTCTGCCCTATGTATGTATCGTGCGTGTCGATAGAACGCGCTAAGCAAGAACTCGGACCGGACATTAACAACGTCCACCTTGCCTGTTGTCTTGCTTTGGGAGGTGCACTGCTGTTGCTGCTGCTGCTGCTGCTGCTGCTGCTACCCGCGATGCTCGTTTCTTCCTGCCTCCTCCTTCCCCTTCCCCTCGCCTTCCCTCCCCCATGCCTGACGCATCGTGGCCTGTTTCACCCGATGCTCGCGAGCACTGACGACCCCTCCCCCCCCCTTCCACCTCCCCCATCTCTCACCACAGTCTTTCGGCGCCGCCACGATTCACGATATGAGCAAGGGAACCGAGTGAGGGCGGGGGATAAACAAAAGTCGATCAAGAGCTGCTGAAGAGATGCTGCAGTGTTGCTTACTCTCCCTCTCGGCGATGATTAGGCTCGCCGCCAGATTAGGGGTAGGGTAGGGTAGGGGGGGGGGGGTTCTGGGTTGGGGACACATGCGGGCGGGGTGTTCGCTCTTGAAGAAAATGTTTTTTTTGACGTACGATTGTTATGTTATGTTTTCTTTTACTTTGTTATACTACGTCAATTTTGTTTTTTTTTCCGCCATACTCCACACAACTCGGGAGGTTGGGGCTGGGGGGGCTGAGGTGGGGGGGTGGGGGGTGTACTCATGTCGTGCACGGCCGTAGTCGTATGACTATAGACCCTCGCATCCGTACAAAGCTGGGACGGAGCGCGTTGGGTTTTCACCAACCAGGCAGACATTGCTTGCACCAGGCGCGAAGCGAAACGTGAGGTATTGGGCGACTCGCATGGAAGGTGAGCTGCATCCTGCTAAGAACCGCCTGTGAGGTGGACTTGCGTATGGACGACAGCCTCCAATAAGTTGATTTAATTTCTCGAGGGGAGGGGAGGGGTTATTGTGTGTCGTGCCGATCGTGTTTGTGTGCGGTAACGTTACCTACCTGAAAAGTGCATACTCGTGTTTTTGTGGCGGCAAACTATACCTGACACTACTCGTACGTAATAAATGTGTGCTTTTGTTTTTCGCGGTGTCTTAAAAGGTGGTTACGTTGTGCGTGGCGTAAGGCGTGGCCGTGTGCACGGGGGGGGGGGGGGGGGGGGGGGGGGGGGGGGGGGGGGGGGGGGGGCGTGAGTGGTACGCGTAATTACGCGTAATTATGCGGCGGTTCCCGATGATGCCGGTGCGTGCCTCAAGTATGTCCATGGAGGTCGAGGTGTGGGGTTGAAGAGGTGTCCGTTCCGGGAAAATTTTGATGGCTGCCGTACGTACCGCTACGTAGCGTAAGTAGTGTGTTTTTTTTTCGCGGATGGAATGTAAGGGGAGCGGTCGCGGAAAAGCTCCACGCGCAGTCACCTACCTGCACCTGCTCTTGCTACACGTTTGGGGGAGGTGATAGGGATTGTGGTACGTAGACAGACGGCCGTGTGTTTTATTATATAGTAGTTTTTACTCTTTTGTATTTTGTGTATTTTAGGAGTTGGACGCGAACAAAAACGCGAACATCAATCTGGGGAGGGGGGGGGGGGGGGGAACGGTCGCATGGTTCGTGCAGTCACTTCGCGCACGCACGAAGCATCCGCGGACGACCAATTAACGGCGTATGATGTTGTTGTAGGGCGTGAGGGTTGTCGCCCTGGGCCGTTTTTCCCTGAACCGGCTGTGCTTTCTCTCTTGTGACACCACAACTCGCTTACCGTAGGGCGTGTGCTTTCGCGCTTTCTTCGTCGTACGGCGAGCGCGTCGTACTCGTACACGCTTTCCGAGTCTGTCTGGCTTGTGCCCGGGCCCTGCTCCTTCGTAGGGCACCCGGTATAGGTACGTAGTACGTTTGGCGAGATGTTGTATTCCCTGTGCCTCTTTAGTCTAGCTTGTGACCGCACATTATAGATAGCTGACATTCTCTCTATATAATGAAACAGTTGTTCTTAGTAGTAGCACGGACACTGGGTGCGCTGGGGGGTGTCGATCGGTAGAATTTTCTCTATAGAATGAAAAAGTTGTGGTAGCACGGACACTGGGTGTGCTGGGGGACGTTTTCATGGAGAAGAGCACACGCGCATATACACACACGTGATCGGGTTGGGGGTAGGTAGTCCGCGGGCCCGGGAGAGAGGGAAGAGAGAGAGAGAGAGAGTTCTAGACGCCGGTGGTGGTGTATGTATCATACAAAAAAAGTCCTGGGCACACACCGGAGGTAATAGTTGGGTGTCCGTAAACACGCATTTTGTTTTATTATTGTCTGCAGGAGGAGCGAGAAAATGGGCGACGCCGATTGCCCCCCCCCCCTCCGTTCCGGCATTGTAGGGATGCGAGGGTCTATGGTCATACGATTACGGCCGTACACGACATGAGTACACCCCCCCCCCCCCCCCCCCTCCGCGCGCGCGCGCACGTGTGTACGCAAAGGCACTTCCTGCTCGATTCCGCCTGCCCCTGTGTCCCTTCTTACCTGTGTGTGTTTTTTGTTGTTGTTGGGGATGATTTTTTGTTTTGTTTTGGCGTTGGAGAGAGAGAGAGAGAGAGAGAGAGAGAGAGAGAGAGAGAGCTCCGGCCTGTTTTGTTTTGTCTTTTGTTTTGTTTTGTCCTTGTTTTTTTGCCTGATAGGGTGCCCCCCGCCCCTCGTCCTGACCCGACGATGCCCTACAAGGGCGGCGCAGCTTGTGCGTGTCGGCGTCGGACCTCCCGCGGCGGTAATGTTTCATACCGACGATTGTCTCTTCTTTTTTTGGGGCCCTACGTGGTACTCTGGTAACGTTTTATAAACTACGATATATTTTTATCTCCCTCTTTTTTTTTTTCTTTGGCGTTGCCCTTCTTCTCTCGATATTATAGGGCAGGCTGGCCTGTGTGTTTGTGTGCGTTTTCGCTCAGTCAGGCAGCTGATTGACTCCAGTACTTGTAACATATATTAATAGTGGCGTCGGCTGCTTGTCGTGATGTACAGAGTACTACGCGACAGATGTTAAAAATTCTGATCATTATGAATTTGAGACTTACGATTTTTTTTCGGGGGGGGGGAATAAGAATGCGACCGACCTCTTTGTACTAAAAATAGTGTGGAGCACACCCAGTCTTACATAGGAATTCCAGTCCGGCCAAAAATAAGAGATTATTAGCATCTGTCGCGTACTGTATGGCATCTATTAATGGTAGGGTGTGCCTCTTTCAGGGCTTGATGTCCGTGCTTCGATGAGTACGACTACACAGCAGTAGCAGTACACACAGACATAGACTTACTTACATTTGTCTTTTTTTGGGCTTCACTTCATTACAAGGGCTTGCTGCGCTCTCGGAGAGTTTACGTACGACACATCTACGACTAATAATAGTCATAAAATAATCACGGCGTCTACGACGACCTTCACAAGATGGTCCACAAGTGGGTTACGAACGAAGTATTTTCTTCTTTTTCCCCTATACTCACCTCAAGACACGTTTTCCCACATCAAATTCAAGACAACAAATCCACACTAACGTCAAGATAAAAATACCCATACTAAATTCAAGATGACCTTTCCACACTGAAATCAAGATTATTTTTTTCGAAAACAAGGAAACAATGGATCTTCAAAAGTCGAGTCAGAATCGAACAAGACTGAGCGAGATAGCCACTCCCGCACTAAATTCAAGATAAAAATTCGAGAAACGAAATAAAAAAACGTGAAAAGGGATTTTCGGAACTCGAAGCCACTTCGTAGGTACGTGTACTGCTGATTTTTCCGCACTTCGAGTACTTCCAGTAAAATTATAATCCCCAAACTAATTTCAACATTTTTTTTCGACACCAAAATCAAGATAGTTTTCGAAAAAGGCAAAAAAAGGCGAAAAAAAGTTAAAAAAAAAGCACACACACACAATTAATTGCTCTTGATGCTCACAAGCTGAGCTGAAGGAGAGTAGTTCAGGAAGATATTATTATTAGTAGTATTAGTATATTTGCCATCCGACAATGTGCAGCATGATGAGCTTCAACATTGATCACTCATAACATTCCCGAAAGCAGAAAACCACGGAAACCATGGCTTTGAAGAAAGGCGCGCCATGCAGACTCAGCGGTGACCAACCCTGCCAACAGACGCCATATTATGCCATATGTGAAGGGGACTGTTGGATCGGAATTAGAGTAATACTTGAATGATATCAGGTCACACGCACATGTTATTATTTAGGTTTCTGTGCAGTTAACTTACAGTGTTGCAGCAACAGCAGCAGCAGCAGCAGTGCCATATGTGAAGGGGACTGTTGGATCGGAATTAGAGTAATACTTGAATGATATCAGGTCACACGCACATGTTATTATTTAGGTTTCTGTGCAGTTAACTTACACAGTGCTGCAGCAACAGCAGCAGCAGCAGCAGCAGCAGCAGCAGTAGATTTTTTATGAGTACCCCCTCCCCCCCCACCGCCGCACCATTGCACCACCCCCTCGGGATGACGTGTCAATGTGTTGTCTCTGCGGTCTTGTCTGTGTGAGTGTTTGCTTGTTGTACTTTTGACTTGTCTCTTTGTCTTTGTCTTCGTCTTTTTCCCTTCGTTGCTTTTGACCTTTTGCAGTTACACTGCTCGCAGGCCGGGGGTACATCAGTCACACGGGACCATAGTTCCCTTCCCCCGTATCATGTCTGCGTTTATAATCGGGGTGGAGGACTCGATTTGTTTGCCTGACCGGTGTGAACCCGGCACGGAACACCCCGGCATTATAGGGGCACCAAGATAGAATCAGGGGGCGTGTACCCCCGATTGGTGATGTTGACTTTTCCATTTTTATTTTTACCTTCACATAGCGTGTAGAGGGGAGCGGAGGGCTCCAGACTATCTGTTTTTGACTGGCTTTGATCGCTTTGCGGACCCTTCGGGTTCCACTTTTATTTCAGTATACCTTTTTTGGGTAAGTTAGCCTGTGACCACGGGAATCGACCGTGTCAAGTGTTGGATTAGTACGGACAGATGGAGGTACTGGATAGAGAGACCGGCACGGTTTTTAATGTGAAGACAACAACAACAACAACAATAGCGCCACACGGGCGGAGCCGTTGCCGCACCGCTATTAATAGTAGTGACTGTAAAAGGTACGTACAGATCTCAGCCGGCAAACAGATCGTATAGAAAAGACACACATCGGAACACATTATTGTTATTATTTGTGTGCAGATCGTACAGACAGGTATATCGTGGGTGGATGTCTAATAATAATATCTGCCCTGAAATATCTACTTTACCTAGAACATGATGACATGAATTTGGGGTGGGCCTATCTGTCATCTGTCCGGAGTGAGTGTGAAAAGCTGTTGTCGTGAAATTGTGTACCAGGCACCTACTACCTGGTACAGCAAGCAGTGTCATACTGCTGTATGTAGTATAGTTCGTACCACAGACAGGTAATAATGGGATAGTTTTTTTTTTTTTTTTTTTTTTTGTCCATCCCATTTATTATCTTCGCCCTTCCTTTCTCTCTCCTCGTAGTCGTAACTCAGATCCGGGGTCACAAAGTAGGCTCCTCTCCCTCCTCCCCCACTACGGTTCTTGCCTTGCATTTTTATCGCGAGAAGACTTCAGCCTTTCCTTCCCTCGTCGACTCGCATCGAATTGTGCCTACCATTTATTATCTTCGCCCTTCCTTTCTCTCTCCTCGTAGTCGTAACTCAGATCCGGGGTCGCAAAGTAGGCTCCTCTCCCTCCTCCCCCACTACGGTTCTTGCCTTGCATTTTTATCGCGAGAAGACTTCAGCCTTTCCTTCCCTCGTCGACTCGCATCGAATTGTGCCTACCCACGCTACTATTAATTGGCGTTCTCAGCAGTTGATTCCGTTTTTTATTTATTTTTAAAAATAAACTCAAAAGTCCGACCCACGTGAGATTCGAACTCCAGACATCAACGTTCGGAAGCGTTCGAGGTTACTCTAGACCATCGGGGTAGTGTGTCTATCAAATTATTACATTATTTATTAATAGTAGCAGTATATAATACTCATCATACAGAATACAGGGGCGTGCTATGTGGGAGAGTACTGTACTGCTGTATGATATGGCAATACGATACAGACAGTAAGGACGAATATGATATATATCTCCTTGGGGTTAGGCGGGGGGAGCGGTGGAGCGGGGGGGGGTTGGGGTCCTGGGGAATCACGATCTTCAAGCTTGTGACCTTCAGCTTGACCAGACCCATGATAAAGTTCTCCCCAAAAGAGACGGAGACCAAAGATGGGGAATGACGGCACGTCACCAAAAAAACGAGTAGCCGTCACAGCGTACGACCGCAGTGTCTAGACTAAAACCTCGTAGTTACGTGTATATTGCCGTCACGTCACACGAAAAACTGCCGTATTGCCGTCACGTCACATGATAAATCGCCGTCATTCCCCATCTTTGACGGAGACTGACAAAGTCGAACGAGGATTCGGACGGTTCTGATTGGTTAGAATGTTTAGCAAATTCCGCCGCATTTAGCTTCCGCCGCATTCTGACACACCCTGCCTGAGGCGTGGGCGTGAGGCGCCTGACACACTGCCCTGCGAGAGCCTTGCTTATCTCGCCAGAAGTTTATCGCTGGATGCAGCTGGAGCACACACCAGCAGTAGAGAGAAGTACACTAGTGACAGGCCTGGTTCCTCGCGGCTCCACCATGAAGCGAGCTCGGGATAGTTCGTCTAGCCGTGTTGCTCCTATGAGCAGTACCACGAGCATGATGGCGATTGCGTTGTCTCTTTTATCGAGACAGACTGATGCTTTTGCCTCGCTGACAGCCAGACCAGGGAGTGTTGCGTGCAGCAGCAGCAGCAGCAGCCTTTTCAATGGCGCGGTGCGAAGAACAGCCCCTCGTGGCTCGCCGCGGTCGATGGGCAGCCCTTGGCCTTCAATGGCCGCGGGGCCGCTGGACAGCTCCGGCCTGAGCGCGGCCGCAACCAACGCTTTGTCGAACTTGCGAGACGGCTTCGGAGAGAGTGCACACGCTTTGCTCGACTTGCGGGGAAGCCTGGGCGGCGGGGAGAGCCCGCTCCCATCTCTGCCCAGGGTCGAGCTCCTGGACAGCTTGCTCTCCTCCCCTTCTCCTAAGCAGGCCGCCCTCACCAAGATCCTCGACCTGCCGGACACGCTGTCCACCAGCGAGTTCTTCTCCAGCACTCTGTCCTTCGTGGAAGACGCGGGACTGCGTGACCTGGTCAAGCAGTTGTCGAGCGCCTCCGCCGAGGCTGCCTCCGTCGCCGCGGGCCTGCCCGTGTCCCCCGAGAAGCTCGCCGTGCTGACGAAGCTGGCGTCCCGAGCCTCGGCGCAGACCGCCTCTCGGTTGTCGCAGGCGCTGGACACGCTCGTCGTCGAGAACCCGGCGCTGGCTCCTCCCGTTGAACACCTGGAATCCTCCTTCAGTCACGCCCTCGCCGCCGTAGAGCAGGCCTACGCAGCAGGCGCCGCCATCGTGCCTGAGGCGTTCCACCCAGCGGTGGCGGTTCTTGCCCTGGGGGCGGTGTCGACAGCCGTGGGCTTCTCCTTCGGGGAGGCGCGCGAGAAGTCCCAGCGCGCGGCGGAGGCGAAGGGCGCCCCGCTGCCGAGGGAGTACGACCTGCCCGCCATCATGAGCTACTACAACGGCCGGCCGCTGACGCTGTTCGGCCGCCTGCTGGAGGTTTCGTATAGACTTGGCTCGCTCGGCGGGAAGCTCTGGCTGGACAAGAAGGTTGGCGATGGGGCGGGGTGGGAGCGGAATATGGAGGCGAGGGCGGAGGAGTTCGTCGAGTTCTTGCAGGGGGCCGGTCCGGCGTTCATCAAGATCGGGCAGGGGGTTTCCATCCGGCCTGATATTCTGCCGGAGGCGTACCTCAGGGAGCTGACCAAGCTCCAGGACAGGGTGGGTTTTACAGTGTACAGTAGCGTTTTTTTTCCGTCTACGAGGTGTGTGTATGTATAATCGACGGGTACGATCGTTTTACGACGGCAATGCTGGTGTACACGGCAGCAGCAGCAGCAGTTCTGGTGTGCCCGGCAGCAGCAGCTTTGTACAGCAGTATGTTGGGGGAACGTAGTAATCAGGACCAAATATGCTTACTAAAATTACTGGAATATATAGGTTTTTGTGTTTGTGATGGGTCCTGATTACTATGGTCCCCCGCAATAGTACATTTTTTACAAATTTCCCAATGACTCAATATATCTCTAGTATCCCTGTAGTCGGCATTATACTTCGTACTGCTTACGTACGTACTCGTACGTACTCGTACGTAACTGCTATACTTGTACAGCAGCAGTAGTATTGCATACGTACGCACCTGGTACAAGTGCACGTGTCTGGCAGATCATGATCTGTCTGACCCAGGTCATAGAGGTCAGTAGGTTGGCATAAGGTATAATAGGGTATATACAGATCACACAGATCGCACCAGATCAGAGTTCAAGGTGGTTACGTACAAACCCGGGTACACCCTTGCCAATATGGCCACGCACTCGTTGTACATCACTACGTGCGTATATCGTGTAACGTACGTGCCGAAACGTGTACGAGTACAGCAGGTCCTTCAGATCCTGCAGATCATCCCCGTGAAGACTGACATACACAGATGATGCAGATCCTTGAACACAACGTGTGTGGTCTGTAAAATGATGTGACTTGTCCGATTTTGGTACAAGATGGTCCGGTCGGCTGTGGTGGGTATTTTTGGCTACGTAGAATGCCCGTGCGAGTTGCAGTCGCCTGATCCCTTAAGGGTCGACAACAACAACAGCAGCGGCGGCAGCAGCAGCAGCAGCAGCAGCAGCAGCAGCAGCAGCAGCAGCCGCAATGCAGCATGTTTTATGCTGTTGCGCCCTGACTGCTGTCTGCTGTGTTAAGCTGGGCTCGGCTCGGTGCTGGATGCTGCTAGGGTGGCGGGTGGCCATGTTCTGCTCTTTGTTTGCTGCTGCGGCTGCCGCGAACCAAGGGACTGTGAACTAACGGTCAAAGGGGCGTCTCGTGGTGGAGAACTCACAAGCCTCGGGGACACGCTGAATGTTTGTACGTATTTATTTAGCTTGCCTCTGTGCTGTACCAACCTGGCCGGAAATGCAAAGACCGTTTGCGTATTCTTGTGAATATCCAAACGGTCCTTGCGTTTCCGGATATAGTGGTGTGATACCAAAGTATGTGTATCTACCTGGTACCGCTTGAAGCTGGGTGCACGTGCTGCCTGCGAATCCCCCAGACCGGTGAGGACGGTGATCAAGCTTGGAACAGGCGCCGTTGCTTCTTTTTTTGTTGGCTCTTCATTACCAGTTTTTTTTTTTTTTTTTTTAAACAGCTGTGAGATCGAGAATTTCGTCGAAACTCATCTTTGCTATTAATAGCTGAGTGTAATACTTCGATCGCGCGTACTTACGGGTTTTATATGTCCTTATGCATGGCATGTCTGGTAGGGGAGAAACGTGGTGTCGGGTGGAAAAAACGTTTTCTGGCCGTACTGCAGGTCGGTCAAAGTAGGTCGTGTGTTTCCACACATTCTTCGTGAAAGTATGGTGACTTGGCCGGCGAATATCTTGCTTGAGTTGCTTGTTAGGCTTGCCGCTGTTGTTGTTGTTGTTGTTGTTGTTGTTGTTGTTGTTTCTGCTTGATGTGTACATAGTTGTCGCTGAGTTTTCCCCCCTCAATAGATTCAAAACAGGTCGATTCAACGGTAATATCCTCTTGTTTCCCTGGATATGAGATCCCTTTATCTACCCACTCCTTTTTTGACGACCCTTTCCCGTCTGTTTTTCTTTTTTTCTTTTTTCTTTTCCCGTCAGGTAAAACCTTTCGACTCGGCCCGAGCTAGGGAAATCCTCACGGCGCAGCTGGGCAAGCCTCTGGGGGAGGTGTTCCTGGATGCCGACACGGCTTTCGAGATCCCCGTAGCTGCGGCGTCGCTTGGCCAGGTGGGTGGAAGGGGGGGGGTGTACTCATTAGCCACATGTCATGCATGGCCGTAGCCGTATGATGTCCGTAGACCTTGGCATCCCTACATATAATGCCGGGACGGAGGATGTTGGGTTTCCACCGACCAGGCAGGCATTGCTTGCACCAAGCGCGAAAGCGCCCTGCAGTGTTTTGCGGGGGTTATTCCCTTGTATGTACACATCGAAAGACCACATGTCATGCATGGCCGTAGCCGTATGATGTCCGTAGAACCCTCGCATCCTTAAGTACAATGCCGGGACGGAGGACGTTGGATTTCCACCGACTAGGCAGGCATTGCTTGCACCAAGCGCGAAACGCCCTGCAGTGTTTCGCGGGGGTTATTCCCTTGCTTGTATATACAAAGTCGAGAGTTCAGTCCATATTCACATTTATATATATGTATTATAGAAGTTTTATGAGTTGTATTTGTTGGTAGAAAAAGAGAATGGCATGCTTGTACGTAAAAGTCTCAGACGTGCGCGGAACGTATAGCGATCGTCGTAGTCTATATTTGTATCTATTACTTGAAACGTCAGCTTTTGTAGAAGTGCGAGCGTCTGTCGAAGCAGATACTGGCAGACTGTGCGGGCGGCGATGGACCGCCCATGTGAGGGTTCACGCGAGGGTCCACGTGGCGGTTCTCGTGACGGCTCGCGCGACGGACTGCGTGACATAATTATGTAGCGGAATTATGTAACGGATCGTGTGACGGATCACGTGACGGGTCGTGTGACGGATCACGTGATGGATCACGTGACGGGTCAAGTGACGAATCAAGTGACGGATCACATGACGACTCCAGCGCGATAGCTTTTTTTTACGGTTCAAGTGACGGTTCAAGTAACGTTTCAAGTAACGGTTCAAGTGACGGCCTTCAAGTGACGTGAAACCACTTCGTGCAACTGCTCTCACGTGATTTGCGCTATAAAATATGCGCATAAACCACAAAATAGATGAAAAAACATGTCATTTAAAAGAAACAAAAAACTTGTCGGCGATGCGATGTTCCTTTTTTTTCTGCCGCAATCGAACCGACCGCGCCATCACCATTATGACAGGTTTACCGTGCGACGCTGCTGACGGGAGAGACGGTGGCCGTGAAGGTGCAGCGGCCCGACGTCCTCGAGTCCGTCACGCTGGACCTCTACGTGATCCGGCTGCTGCTGCTGTTCCTCTCGAGGTGGGACGGCGTGAGGGACAGCGCTCTCAGCATCCTCGGCGTCATCGACAACTGGGCCGACCGGTTCCTGCAGGAGCTGGACTACCTCAAGGAGGCGGCCAACGGCGACAGGTGAAGAAGATGAAAAAACGCAAACGGAGCATATAGTGGAAACCCCAGGGTTGATCCGGAGTTTGTATCTTGCGATTTTTCGATATTTTTCAATTCTCAATTTGTTCCCAACTTTCTGAATTTCCAATTTTCAGCTTTTCTAAAAATCTGTTTTCATTTTTTCAATTTTTCAATTTTTCAATTTTTCAATTTTCAATTTCCAATGTTTCCAATTTCAATATTCACCAACTTCCCATTTTTTTTGGTTTGTTAAAAAAAAAAAAAAAAACTTCTTCATTTTGAATTTTCCCGTTTTGTGTTAATTGCAGAAGCAGCAGAAGCAGCAGCAGCAGCAGCAGGAGCAGGAGCAGCAGCTGCTGTCGCTTCCCAAGCCCCCCTTTTTTAACCCCATCCCACCCCATGCCCTTCCCGCTTTTTGCATGTTCCGCGCGGTGATTAAACCTATTACCTTTGCCAGATTCCGGGCTGATATGGCCGCGAGCAAAACCCTGGGGGAAGCGATCGTCGTGCCTCAGGTGTACCGCTCCTTGACCTCCCGCTACGTGCTGGTGACCGAGTGGATCGAGGGCGTCAAGGTAGGACAAAGAGAAAGGGGGAGGAACACGCGGAGGGTTTGTATACATACGTTCCAGCGTTTTTTTGTGTGCCAGGGAATCGTCGTTTTATTTTTGGAAACACAAGAAAAAAAGTTAATGGCCAGTGTCCAGGGTTTTCCTGGAGTGCTTGAACTCGAGAGCTACCGCATAGTGTTTGACACTCCTACAAGTGTTTTTTGAAGAGCTGACTGGTGTGGTGTTATGGCGCAGGCGTATATACGTACATGCATTTTTGGGGGGTTTAGATGCCACCCCGCCCACTCCGCCCATCGCTACCACCACCCCTCCATCCCTTCGTGTATCCACAACCGCCCCCTGCCCCCTTTCGTCCCCCCCCCCCCTCACCCCCCCCCTACCCCCCCCGCCCTACATGTAATACATTTGAAACACATGTATTAAGCTCCCAACTATCGGAGGTGTCTCTTTTAGGAGTAGGATCGGTGCGCTCCGTTTTCGAAAGGGATGCGTGGTCAAAGGCCAAATGACTATTAATACGACAAGCAACAAACGAGTACCCCCGGCCTCCCCCTCTCCCCTTCGCCTCCTCCGCCTCCTTCCCATGCCCCCGGAAGGTGGATGCTATCGACGCCAGCACGGACGCCGGGCGGGAGCGGCTGAAGAAGATCGTGGCGACGCTGCTCAACTCGTACCTTGCGCAGCTGCTGGAGTCGGGCTTCCTGCACGCCGACCCTCACCCGGGGAATTTCTTGTGTACCCCGGACGGAAAGCTCTGCGTGTTGGACATGGGGCTCATGACAGAGGCGAGGATTGAGATTTCTGTACGATATGGTATGATATGATATTACATGATATTAAATTATATGATATTATATGATGTGATGTGATGTGATGTAATATGATATTATATGATATGATATGATATGATATGGTATTACATGATGTGATATTATGTGTATGGTATGGGTATGGTAATGGATAGATGGATAGTGCCTGGTAGACAATATGATACGATGCGGTGAAACACGACATGATACATACGTCGCAATTCGAAAATGTACATATGCATCTGATACTACACGAAACTGCGGTTCGATATGACACGATAGTTTACGACATGACTTGACACCACACCATCCGATCCGGTTCGATAGGAAACCCTTGATGATTGATGACCCTTTTTTATTAATATATAATGGCTATTATTGGACTGCTGTGCAGGTGGCTGAGGACCAGCGTTACGCTTTGCTGGAGTACGTCTCGCACCTGACCGCGAAAGACTACGAGGCGACTCTGAACGATCTCATCGTGCTCGGTTTCATCCCCAAGGAGATAGGAGAGGACCCGGAGAAGGTGCTTTTTGTTGTTGTGTGTTTATGTCTTTTTCGACGGTCTTGTTTCGTTTTCGTTTTCGTTCGTGCGTGCGGGCGGGCGTGAGAGTCAGTGATTGTGTTGTGTGTGTATTTCGCTCAGATGGTTTTGTTTTGTGGTTTTGAGTGTTTGTGTGTCGTTGCTGACCCTTTGGTTTTCCCACCCCTTGGACGGACAGGTGATATACATCTGTATCATTCCTCCTTGATGATCTAGATCTTTCAGGGCGGATGTATAATCTGTATGATCTGTATGATCTGTATGATATGTATAATCTGTATGGTCTGTTTGATCTGTATGATCTGTATGGTTCGTATGATCTGTATGGTCTATATGATATGTGTGGTCTGTATGATCTGTATGATCTGTATGGTCTGTGTGGTCTGTATGATCCGTATGATCTGTATGTTCCGTGTGGTCTGTATGGTCTGCATGATCTGTATGATCTATTGGCTCATGTTACCGTGTGGGAACCGTATAATCCGCATGATGATCTATATACGCAGCGCATGTTTCCTGGGTCGGATCTGTACTGTATGTGCAGATTCTGCACAACCTCTCGTAACAGTGGATGAGGAACTATTAATACGAGTAGATGATCTGGATGATCTGTAGATATATAGATAGATATATCATGATCTGTTGGAGTTGTGCACTTTTCTGCATGTTTTTTTTTGGCCTGATTGTCCTTGTCGTCGTTGTTTTGGGTATTATGGCTGTCGTCGTCACTACTGTCCTTGTTGTCGCTGCTGCTGCTGCTGCTGCTGCTTATTTTCCTCGCGAAACGGGCTGTTTTATCCACCCGAATACGTACGTATATGTCAGCTGTGCCCAAAACAGAATTGTTTCGTTTTTTTCTTGTTTTGTTTTTTCTTGAGAGCATTATCTGGTTTTATCGCCATTTTTACGTTTATAGTGTGCTTTGTTTTTTTAATCAGAATCGACCTTTTTTGTTTCGTAGGAATCAGAATACACAAATTTTTTCCCCCTTCATGCCTCGCGCTCCGCACGTGCAAGGTGCCCCAATACGATTCCTCATACATATGACGGTCATGCTTTTGGGCCCAACCAATAGGAGAAGCTGCCCAAATATCTTTGCGCATAAAATGTGATTTTTTCGTAAATTATTAAAAAAAAAACTGCGGAGAGAAACGTAGGGGATGGGAGATTTCGTCGAAACTCAAAATTTTGCAAACTGTATGTGTGATACTTCCTTCGATCGCGCGTACTATGGGTTTTATATATAACCCTACGAAGGATGTAAATATATATGTATAGGTACCAAATGGACATTTTCCCGGAATACTTTCACTTTTCACCTCCGGCCGCTGGTCATTTCTCGCGCTATCGGCTGCGGGGCACGCAGGGGGGCCGCGTGTGCACCACGGTGCCAGTGCGGGTCCAGTCCGTGGCCCGTGGGGCGTGGTCTGGGCCTTCGAAGTCGCGAATTCTGGCAAATAACTGAGGGGAGACGTTCCGACTTGACACCGCCTCGCAACTACTATGCAAAACCTTTTGTACGAAGTACGACTGTTTTTTTATCCGCACCACGCACGAGAGAACAAGGACCACAACGACTTGACATTGAACGAGGCACACATCAAGCGTCGTGCAGCAGTAGTTGATACTATGTTGCATGCGTTTGCTCTCTCTAGGCTGTGTACGTAGAGCAGTAGTAGCAGTTGTACAAGACGATTGAAAAAAAACATGAGCATTTTTTGTAAAATTTTAAAATCTTGTTCCAGTATTTTGGAATCTACGTGGTGTACGTACACAAGATCTACGAGTAGGCAGGTGTGCATATCATATCTACAGTTAGTACCTCTGTCTACGGAAACGATAGGCCGATCTCATATAATAGCCGTGTCGTATAATAGGTGCTTTGCCACATGCCACATACCTATACTCCTGCAGTACGAGATAGAGAGTGGCAGGCAAGTACTGTTGTACGTTCAGTTGTACGTACGTACAGCAGTACGTACGTACAGCACTGGGGCGTGCTCTGGGCCTTCAAAGTCGCGAATTCTGGCAAAGATTGGAACAAACCGTGGCACAGACTGCTGTATTGTTTGAAGGAAGAAGTAGTACGTAGCGACGGCCATTCCTAACGAAATTAATGTGACGAGATGATATCGTATCTGAGGTACAGCAGTTATGTGTGTTTGATATATGCGATTCCAGCAAAACCTCCCTCTTTGATATTAATATCACCCGCGCTTTACAGCATCGATTAAAAACAACAAAACCGCTATTTCGGAGGACCACAGTAAATAGGACCAAATATTGTTAGTAAAAATAGTTTAATGTATAGGTTTTAGTGTGTACCGAAGGTCCTATTTACTATGGCATCATTAGCCCACCCCGTAATAATACCCGCCACGGGTATGGATAACACTTCATACTCGCCGATAATTTGGGCCCAGGGCTCCCGGATATCCAGCTGTTCGACGGGCACCCTTAGACCAGTACTCGGCTGCTAAACGCGTTCCAGGGTACCCGCCCAAAAGGTATTACGTACGAGTAAATACTCTTATCTAGGACCGGGGCGGGACTCGTCGGGCACCAGCCGTATAATTGCACGTACGTGCTGTGGGCTGTTAGATCTGCACGTACTTTTGCACCATCTTTACCCTTGCTCCCACCCGGACCTGATCCCACCCGGATCTGATCTCATTTGGCACCCTGCTCCCACCCACAAGGTGCAGAAATATAATCAGCCCTCCGCAGGAGCCGCCGGAGGCCCACCTGGCACCTCGATCCCATTTGGTACCCATGTAGGCCATACATATCTACAACAACTCCTGGTATACATATAACCGTATTGAATGTACGTGCAGATTCGTTAGACTCGCACGTACGTGCAAGTTCTCCGGAGCCGCTCGTCGGGCAACAGCTCTGTCATAACTATCTTCTGTATTATACTCAGCTGTACAGCGCACAACAGCCGTGATAACTACTACACTACCACTGTGGGGTCGACTATAAATCCTTCAAGAAATAGTAAGATCGACTTCAGAAACAAAACCAGTCGTTGAGCCTGGACACCAAACTGAGGCTTCTCAACACCGGGAGCCCACTGTACCTCAGATACGATATCATCTCGTGACAGTTGTTTCGTTAGGAATGGCCGTCGCTACTACTTTTACAGTCTTTGCCACAGATTTGCTCCAAAAGTTAAACTTTGAAGCATGTGCGATATTTTTCCACCTTGCGACACCCCCGGGATTTCAAGTGACCAACATTCCGAAGGGGAACCTTGTATATATATACACTTCGTGCCTATTTGTGATATTTATCTCCTTCCCCCGTCCCCTTCCTGCATCTTTCTTCTTCCATACCTTCCCTATGCTCTTCCCGTGTGGTCGGTTGTTGTTGTTGTTGTTGTTGTTGTTGTTGTTGTTGTTGTTGTTGTTGTTGTTGTTGTTGCTGTTGCTGTTGCTGTTGCTGTTGCTGTTGTTGCTGATGATGTTGTGTTGGTATGCTGGTGTGTGTTTATTGTGATGCTGTGCTGTTGTGCTGATAACGCTCGTGTTTGTTGGGTGTGTTTGTTGTGTTGGGTGTATTTTACGACAGGCCGGCATCGTGGCCCCTCTGCTGGCGACCGTCCTGGAGCAGCTTTCTAACGGGGGAGGCGCTAAGGCGGTTACCGTAGAGTCTGTCGGGGAGGAGGTGGAGGAACTCGGGAGGCAGTACCCCATCGTCATCCCTGCGTACTTTGGCTTGATCATCCGGTAAGCGCTAGAAGTAGTAGTGGCAGTAGTGGAAGTGGCAGTAGTAGGGGTAATAGTAGTAGTAGTAGTAGTGGTAGTGGTGGTAGTGGTGGTAGTAGTGGTCGTGGCAGTAGTAGGGGTAGTAGTAGTAGTAGTGGTAGTGGTGGTAGTAGTGGTAGTGGTAGTGGTAGTGGTAGTAGTAGTAGTAGTAGTAGTAGTAGTAGTAGTAGTAGTAGTGGTAGTAGTAGTAGTAGTGGTAGTAGTAGTAGAAGTGGTAGTAGTTGTGTTGTGTTACTTTTTACGCGGTAGAGAGGGGGATTGAGGGCGCTAGCGGTATTCACAAGCGGTTGCAGGGCATATATATATATATTTTTTTTTCACGATGATTATTTGATTTGGTTCGATTTGAGTTGGTTTTATCTCATGCCGTTTCTTGTTGTTTCTTCCGCCCCGCCCCGCCCCTCGCCCCAACAGCGCCTTCTCGGCCCTGGAAGGCCTTGGGCTCCAGCTGGACCCGAAGTACTCCATTGTCAACGAGTGTTTCCCCTACCTGGCGAGGCGTTTGCTGACGGAGGACTCGGAGCGGATGCACAAGATGCTCAGGACTTTCCTCTACGGCAAGGAAGGCCGCTACCTTCAGGCAAGAGGACACACACAGAACACACACGCCAATCGATCGTTTCATTAACAACGGTGTCGGTAGTCAGTGGTGGTGGTGATGGTGGTGGTGGCGCTATGGTTATTTCTGCTGCTGCTGCTGCTGCTGCTCATACCGTAGTTGGGGGTGGTGGTGGCGGTAGCACTACGGTATATTTTGCTGCTGTTCCTCCTCCTTCTCCTGTTGCTCCTCCTCCTTCCCCTTCTACGGCCTTTTCTGTTACTGCTGCTGCTAGTGCTGCTGCTCATGGTGCTGCTGGTTCTGCTGTTATCGCTACTGCTGCTGCTGCTGCTGTTCCCACTGTTGCAGCTGCTGCTGCCAGCCTCACGATAAACTATTTCGGTACGAACCATTTCTTCTTTTTCTTCTTGGTTTTGTTATTTTTGTCATTTTTTTCCCGCTTTCCTAAACGTGTGTTCGTACCCCACTCACTCACTCCATTTACTCCACTGACTCACGACAATTTTCTAACTCAACCCAACAGGTGGACCGCGTGGACGAACTCGTAGACGGCTACTCCCAGTTCACCGCGCTAGCCGACGAAGCATCCAAGGGCGTTTCGGTCGACGGCGTCAGGGACCCGCTAGGACGCCCCTCAACCCCCTCCTCCTCTTTGGAAACCCCTGCCGCCGCCGCCGCCGCCCCAGCTGGCGGCCAATTCGGATCACCCGGGGTCGAAAAATCGCGCGCTCTCGATGCCTCGTCTGCGCGGCGGTCACCCTCGCCGGAGGCGGTGTTTGGTGGGGGGGGAGGGGGCGTAAGGACCCCCGTTTTTGCGGCAGCGGGGTCGGGGTTGGGAATGGGGGTTGGGGTGGGCGGGGGGAGCGGGGACGGGCGGGGGAATGCGGACCCCATCGAGGATCCCGTGGCTAGAGACGCGTTGAAGCTCCTCTTCTCGAAGGAGGGAAACTACGTGCAGGTGAGCTGGGAGGGATAGGGTACGTACGTACGTACTGTGTTTTTGGTTTGGTTTTGGTTTGGTTCGGTTCTTGTTTAGTTTCTTGTTGTTTTTGTTGGTTGCCTTGTTCGGGTGTTTGTTTTTTGTTTGTTCGTTTGTTTGTTTGTTTGTTTGTTTGTCAGTTAGCTAGTTAGCTAGTTTGTTTGTTTTGTTGTTTGTTGTTTGTTGTTGCAGGTGATGGTCTTGTTTATTTTTTTTATTTGTTGGTATTTGTTGTTTGTTGTCGTGTGTTGTTCGTTTGTTGGGTGCATGCTTTTGCTGGGTGGAGGGAATGGTTCGGTTGGATGTATTGCCGGGTTGATGAGTTGATGGTTCCTCCGTAGCAACGCCTGTTGCATCGACCAATGTGGCTATACCACTCCCGCTCCCGGCTACCCCTACTCCCCCCTTCCGTTCTCACCCCCTCTCTACGCGACGTCAAGCGACGCCACCCGTAGTAATCCAAGAGACGCAACACCAACAAAGAAACACCCCCCATCTAGCGCGCCCGCCCGCGTGCATCCTTTACCCCCGACCCCCTGTCCCTAACCCCCCTCCCGTCCCATACAGTCGCATGTTTTTGCAGTAGACCTTGGGGCACAATATTGATTGATACAAGGGCGCAACGACAGTTTGCTTGCTTTGCATGTAACGGTCCTATACATGACTATTGTGCTCGTTTTGCGTGAGTGACAGTAGTGACAGTATTCGGGCGGCCCTGTTTTTGTGTTTTATTTTGTGCTAGCCAAGTGGTGCTGGAGCGGCCCTAGCAAAGCGTCGACGTTGGCTATCTGCCGTCACTGACGGCCCCTCTCACCCTCGCCCCCCCCGCTCCCCTCCCCCATCCACCTGACCTCCCCTCCCCTCCCTCCTCCCCCCCCCCCCCTCTCCCCCCCCCCACCCCCCCCCCCCCCCGCCGCCCCCCCCCCCCCCCGCCGCCCCCCCCCCCCCCCGCCGCCCCCCCCCCCCCCCGCCGCCCCCCCCCCCCCCCGCCGCCCCCCCCCCCCCCCGCCGCCCCCCCCCCCCCCCGCCGCCCCCCCCCCCCCCCGCCGCCCCCCCCCCCCCCCGCCGCCCCCCCCCCCCCCCGCCGCCCCCCCCCCCCCCCGCCGCCCCCCCCCCCCCCCGCCGCCCCCCCCCCCCCCCGCCGCCCCCCCCCCCCCCCGCCGCCCCCCCCCCCCCCCGCCGCCCCCCCCCCCCCCCGCCGCCCCCCCCCCCCCCCGCCGCCCCCCCCCCCCCCCGCCGCCCCCCCCCCCCCCCGCCGCCCCCCCCCCCCCCCGCCGCCCCCCCCCCCCCCCGCCGCCCCCCCCCCCCCCCGCCCCGCCCCGCTCCATCCACCCCACCCCCCGCTCCCCTCCTCGCCCTCCCCTCTCCCCTCCCATCCCTAAAACGTAACGCCGTATTGATTGGTGATGCCTGCGGAACCGTAACCGTGCACGTGACTTGTCAATCGTTTCTTCTCTCTCAGGAGCTGGTGGTGGAAGAGCTGGTACGTATGACGGACGCTTTGAGCCGCGAGGCGAACTTGCAGATCATCGAGGCCCTGCGGACGCTGACCGAGGCCCCGCTGTCTCCCGCGCGCATCGCGAAAGCTCTGGCGGAGGCGCCTCTGAACCCGCTCCTGGCGCCTTTCCAGGTCCCGGCAAAGTGAGTATACGCAGCGTATGTGTGTAATCGGTAGAGCAATGCCACCTTGTAGGGTCGGCGGCTTATTCTCTGAGAGCTCCTCACCCTAGGCAAAGGGAGTGTACGTACGTAGCGTATATGTGTACTCGTAGAGCTATGCCGCCTTGTAGGGTCGGCGGCTTATTCTCTGAGAGATCCTCACCCGAGGCAAAGTGAGTGCACGTGCGTAGCGTATATGTGTACTCATAGAGCGATGCCACATTGTAGGGTCGTCGGTTTATTCTCTGAGAGCTCCTCACTCGAGGCAAAGTGAGTGTACGTAGGTAGCGTATATGTGTACTCATAAAGCAATTCGACCCTATAGGGTCGGCGGCTTACTTTCTGAGACCTCCTCACCCAGGCAAAGTGAGTGTACGTACGTAGCGTATATGTGTACTTATAGAGCGATGCCACCTTGTAGGGTCGGCGGCTTATTCTCTGAGACCTCCTGACCCGAGGCAAAGTGAGTGCACGTACGTAGCGTAGCGTATATGTGTACTTGTAGGGCGATGCGACCTTGTAAGGCCGGCGGCTTATTCTCTGAGACCTCCTGACCCGAGGCAAAGTGAGTGTACGTACGTAGCGTATATGTGTACTCGTAGAGCAACGCCACCTTGTAGGGTCGGCGGCTTATTCTCTGAGAGCTCCTCACCCGAGGCAAATGGAGTGTACGTACGTGCGTACGTACGTACGCACGTATATGTGTACTTGTAGAGCAATGCCACCTTGTAGGGTCGGCGGCTTATTCTCTGAGAGATCCCCACCCGAGGCAAAGTGAGTGTAGCGTAGCGTATATGTGTACTCGTAGACCGATGTCACCTTGTAGGGTCGGCGGCTTATAAGAGTGTTATTAATAGTCAAAGTAACCCGAAACATGTTATTGGAAGAAGTTTGTTCGAGAAGGGCCGATGAATCATTGCTACGCGCTGTTGCGGGGGACCTATAGTAAATAGGACCAAATATTGTTGGTAAAAATAGTTTAATATAGTTTAATGTATAGGTTTTTGTGTCTACCGTGGGTCCCATTTACTAGTGTTTACTATGGTCCCCCGTGATAATCCCCAGAATAAGTATCAGTTGAGGAGCTCAACGGTAAAAATATACTGCCCCTTGCGTACCGTTGGATGTTTTGTTTTTACTAGTTGATGGGAGGTGATTTCTAGATATATGCTTGTGATATATCAGGTACATACACCCATTGCAGATATTTGGGGGTACAGCAGTATATATACCAGGTATTGAGTATCTGGAGACTTGGATATAACCTGGAATGCTTATATATATCTATGCCGGGATGCCAGAATGTAGTGTAGTCTGGATGGAGTCTTTGTGGGTGAGTCTTCGTA
>MEHQ01000910.1:0-38593 GCA_008828725.1 Saccharina japonica
TTTCCTCGTTTTTACTCACAATATTTGGTCCTATTTACTATGGTCTCCCGTAATAACATGGCCTCTTCCCAGGTACGACTAACGTTGTCCTCGGTGGTGGTGATGGTGGTGGTGACGGTGGAGCGAGCGAAACAACACACGGCGGCGCCCATTTCCATTTCGGCCACGGGTTGATCGAACAAGACGGTTTTCGATCAAACGGAGGCATGTTGGCGGCACACGGGCTATTACACCGGCAACGTCTACTGGTTCTGCTGCCTGGGGCCGGCCGATCAAAAGCGCGGACCTTGTTAAAAAAAATATTACCTGACAGCACCGTCATCGCTGGCGGACCAGAAGACAAAGGGGTTACCCGGCTCCACCTGTCGAAGGGCGACAGACGGGTTTGAGCGCACGGACATTCGAGCTATCAAGAGACAGTTGTGCCCGGGCCAACTACGTACGTCGTACAGGCATGAAGGTAGGCAGGTAAGGGTGGGCTCGGGTTTGCCTTAACGCTACGCCGTTTGGGTGATTCGTCTACACGATTTTGATATGATGTTAGGCAATCTCTTTCATGCGGTTATCAGCTTTCATTCAGCGATTAACTTTCAGCATTCAGCTTTCATCAGCGATCAGCTTTCATTTCATCAGCGACCACCTTTCATCAGCGATCAGCTTCATCAGCGATTAGCTTTCGTTCACACGTCAGCTTTCAGGCAGCGATCAGCTTTCATGCAGCTATCAGCTTTCATGCAGCTATCAGCTTTCATTCGGCGATCAGCTTTTCATCAGCGATAGTCTGTCATCTATCGGCGGTCAGCTTTCAGAAATTACTTTTCAGCATCACAAAATCAGCAACCAGCTTTCAGCGGCATGCCCTGCACTGCGCTACACACTGCACTAGACAAGAAGAAAACAAAACGTTGAAAACGAAACAAAAAAAACGGCCTTTCGGAAATTCGAACATAAACCCCAGCCCACTGGTTCGCACTGCACCACTGTCCCATCCATGTGTTTGCGACGGCCACCCCGAAGAGCGACAACTATCCTACCAGCAATGCGTTGCAGCAAGTGGCCTGTTCAGCGCGTCGCAAGTTGAACATGTCAGTTCTCTGTTGACCGAGAGGATCGATCAATCGATCCAGCATCGACAGTCAGACGTCACAACGTGCACATTCCTACCTGGTAACTCCTGGTCGTCCCTCCCGGGCTTCACCTTTTACCGCCAGACAAGTCAAGTCACCCTATATGCACATATAGCCTCCGAGACTACTACCACAGCACAGGATTACGGGAGACCATAGTAAAAAGGACCTACGTTCACACGAAACCTCTATATTTCCCTATTTTTACAACAATATTTGATCCTATTCACTGTGATCCTCCGCAATGGTAACAGACACTCTCAGCCCCCACCGAACAAATCTGCCGAAAAGACACTCCGTCAAAAAGTGACCCAACGTGACTCATATTCCACGTTTTAGAGGCTCCCGCGCCCGCAAAAAACAAAACACAGCGGTAGGGACTAGAGACCTACAGCAATGTGTGTGCTTTCTTCACGCCAACCCGTTCTTTCTACCCGTCGACACTCAGCACACCCAGTCCGTGCCACGCCGATTCTTCCTCCCATCGTAAGAGAGACACAAGCCCTGTGGTCACAAAAACCACACGAAAAAAAAAGAGATACTACAGTACGTTGTATTGCATTAGGGGGGCGCAATCAATCATAGCGCCATAATGGTGGTGGTGGTTTTGAGTCACGAAGCGTGGCGGCAACGCACCTCGACAGCGTGGATGCGTTTTCCCTGTGTGAGAAAGCACTCCGTCAGCTCCGGCGAGGAGAACGGCGCGGTGTGCAAGCGGACTTCCCCGTCCATCGCCCCCGTGACGATCACCTGTGTCCAGTTTCCGAGTGTCGAGCGTGCAAGTGTGGAGTGTCAAGGCAGTACCGTCAAGGGCGGGCAGTACAAAAAAGGTTGCGTTTAGAAAGGGGTACACGGGAAGAAAAACAAACCGACGTGCCATTTTTGGTTTTTGAGACCCAGGCAGCGGGGGGGGGGGGGGGGTTTTTTTTTTTTTTTTTTTGAAAAAAAAAAAAAAAAAAAGCTGCTTCCCTTAAATCATTTGACCATTGACCACGCACCCCTTTCGAGACGGAGCATTTTGTGGGGGGGGGGGGGGGGGGATGTATACGCCAGTACCGCTGCTCCACTGCGGTACATACTCGCTCACGAGCCATTTATGTCTGCAGCAGCACGACCCAACATTACCGCCGCAGCACTATACCGCTGCTCTGATGTCGCCACCTACCGCTGTACTCGCTAGCATACCGTATGGTAGTCTGCAGCAGTACGCACGAAAACACCGCCGCAACACTATACTGCTGTACATACTGCTGTGCCCATGCGCACTGCTGCCGTGCCTAGTCCTTGGTGCGCAATTATGACATCACTACTGCAACACTCTACTGTTGTACGTACTGTTGCCGCCACACTACTACTGCTGCCGCAACACTATGCTGCTGTACGTACTGTTGCCGCCACACTACTACTGCTGCCGCAACACTCTACTGTTGTACGTACTGTTGACGCCAAACTATTACTGCTCCCGCAACACTCTACTGCTGTACGTACTGTTGCCGCCAAACTACTACTGCTGCCGCAACACTCTACTGTTGTACGTACTGTTGACGCCAAACTATTACTGCTCCCGCAACACTCTACTGCTGTACGTACTGTCGCCGCCAAACTACTACTGCTGCCGCAATACTCTACTGCTGTACGTACTGTTGCCGCCATACTACTACTGCTGCCGCAACACTCTACTGCTGTACGCACTGCTGCTGCCGCACCTGGTCGTTGGTGCACGGTAGAATCTTCACGCCCAAGATATTCCTACGGTGGCCCGTGTCGAACTGCAGGTCCCGGCTGCCCGAAGCCGCGTCGAAGAGGCAGACCGTCTTGTCATCCGACCCCGAGGCGATGCGCGTACCGGCATCGTTCCAGCACAGCCGATTCACGCAACCTAACACACCCCGCAGCCGCCGGTGCAGCACCACGGCCACACGAGAGACAGACAGGACAGAGGAAGTCCAGAAAAAAAAATACACACAAATAGTTACGCAAAAGTCGCGCGAGAGAGTCTACGGTCAATAATACCCTCACACAGGCGCAGTCAAGAAACAAAAAAAGACAAAAATCAATGTCGCGAGGCGTCCACTTACGGGTGTACGGTAAAAAGGACACGACAAAATAAAAAAGAGGCGTTTTTTTTACGTGGGCACGGAAGGTGGCTTGATTATTCCAGGGTTGTGACAAAACAGCACGAGCCTGCACCTGTGTTGCACTGCCCACAAAGTGAGAAAAAAGTACTTTCAGATAACGCCTGATTTGTGGAAAACGGGGTTGGGTCAATATCAGCCCCGAACAAGGCCTTTTTCACAGACACCGTGCTCCCCACAGAAGCCTCCAAATGACACACCACACGCAGAGCAACTCAATCAAGTCATGGTAGAGCCTGTTCGGTAGCTTGATTGTGCTTGATCCTCCTAGAGTTGGATTAATTCAGTTTCCTGCAGATGGAAGCAGGTAGCAGCTTCGGTCGAAGCAATTACGCCGCCTGTTTAGGCAATCTTCACGGCCGAGGTCGCGGTGGAAGGCGTGGACGAAATCGCCCAGAACTCTTCCTGTGCCCGTGTATATATGCAAGGAAGGTTTTCAGGGGCGGGAGATATCGGGATCGATCCTACAGACGGCGTAATCGGCCTCAGAAGTGTGCCTCAAAAATCAAAGAATCGTGTACAAAAACGCAGTCATTTGTTTCCTGCTGTATACGAGTACTCGTATTCATATTTTTCGAGAAAAATATTCGTTTTGAGCTGTAAAAAACAACTTGTTTACAGTACAAGAAAAACGACCTGGAACCACATTTTCAAACTTCAGCGACGAGGTCGCGCACCGTAGAGGCCACGGAATCGGCTGCCACTTTGCCACACTGCTGTGGGTGCGTCAAGGAGTATTTTGAGGGGCGGGAGATATCCGGATCGACGATATTGATGGAGCTGTGGTGGATTGCATATTTTCCCAAAGGAAAAAAACAGGGGTATTGTTGTTCCAGTTGTCGATTGCTGAAAGTAAATTTGGCCAAAATACGATTATTTTGTGGGCAGTGCAACACAGGTGCCTGTTTCGCGCGCATCGCGCATGCCCCTCCTGCGAGGCCATAACTAGATATAAGGGTTAAAATCGGCACCTCATGTCACATCATGTGTGCTTATGTAATAATGAGAGCCATGTATAAGTAGCAGCATGAACTCAGAAGCACACCAACAATGAAGCGACTCAAGAGAAGTAGCCGACATTTACAGGAGACACAACACCAGCAGCATTGTATTTCGCCGCAAACAGGCGGGGAACTGCGGTTCCAACACCAGCAGCATTGTATTTCGCCGCAAACAGGCGGGGAACTGCGGTTCCCGCTCGGTATTGGGTGCATACACACAATCGGCGCACGCACGTTGAAGAGGGTGGGATGGGGTGGGGTGGGGTGGGGTGGGGTGGGGTGGGGTGGGGCGGCATGGGCATGGTCGCTTCGGTCGGATGATCAACTGCTTGCACTGATCTTACCAACATTCCACAAGTCGGACAGGTCATGATATATCTTTTTATCTATTTATCTATATATCTATCACTATCTATCTATATACTGTAGATCATCTAGACTCTAACCTGTCGAAAACTGCCGATACTATATGCTGTGCAGGACCTCTATAGTACAGATCCAACTCAAGAGACTTGTGCTAGATCATGCAGAGCATATAGTTTCCATCCCTGCGACAAGAGCTAGACCATACAGATCATACAGATCATACAGATCATCTGCCCTGGAAGATGTAGATCATGAACTGGGAATCGATGGTCTATCTGATCTGACCGATGTGTGGAATATTATAACCGGTTGGATAACGCACAACGCACTGCGGGCGGTCATGTACAACTCTCCGGGCCGGGTAAAAACTCTAACGAACATAACGGAGACGGAGAGTTAAACGACCGGGTGGTTGAGTGAACGTGGTCACCGTACATACGCGGTCCAAGACTGCTGTGAAATGGCATGACAAAGACTTATGCCATTGGTCGAATAGTGGATTATCCCATTGGTCAAATAGTGACTTATTGTATTGGTCGAATAGTGGCCTATCCCATTGGTCGAATAGTGACTCATCCCATTGGCCGAATAGTGGCTCATCCCATTGGTCGAATAGTGGCTTATCCCACTGGTCGAATAGACTAGTGACTTATCCCATTGGTCGAATAGTGGCTTATCCCATTGGTCGAATAGTGAAACCCTCGCCGTGGCGGTGCGTGCTTCGCCGTTCTTGCCTACATTACAGTTTTCGACGGCAGCCATATATACCACAGCACAGCAGTAGTAGATAGAGTACTGTAGGTGGCTATTAAGAGAGCGGTGCTACGAAGAGCAACGTTTGAAAAAAAAAAAGAAAAAAAAAAAAACATGTCGACTGCAACCATGCCCGCACCGGGCACGGTTAAAAGTACGTTCCAGGCATTTCCCATACATACTTACTGCAGTACCGGCAGAATAGAGCAATCCCATTGAAAGCACCCCAACATATTACACCACTGACTGCTGTAATAGTGTTTACGACGTTTGCCCAGCTTCTGCACAATGGTTGATAGTGCATATTCAACTCCTCATTACACCCTATTAATAGAATATTCCGAGAAACTTCTCAGGCCGTCGGGGTTAGGTTTACGTCGGGCTTTATTGAGGTTTAAAGTCAAGCAACATTTTAACCATTTTGTCGAAGCTGGAGCAGGGTCTATCCAGCAGCAGCTCTTTTATTAACTTTTATACTACTGCACTGCTGTACACATGTTATACAGTGGGTACCCCGATTTCAGAGCGTCCCGTGACAAGCCAAAACAAGCGCTCTCAACTACTGTATACAATTACTCTTATCTGTAGTGGGAAATATATACAGTAGCTTTTATTAGTAGTGTAGGCGGGACATGTCGATTTGACCGCTCTTAAATCGCGAACGCTCTTATCTTGAGGTGCTCTTAAATCGGGATACCCACCGTAAACATATACGAATGTGACTCTAATTCCAAGTAAATTGTCCTCGATACGGGAGTGCAGCCCAAAACGGGTTAGTAACGTAAAGCAGCAGTATCGATAGTTCCCCCGCACCATAGGGGATGTCTCTATACCCGCGTTCCCGTCAGACCGACTCAGGCGCCGCGTCCACTCACGTGTGTGCCCCCTCATAGTGGCGGCATGCCCCAGCCTCTTGATCATCGACGGGTGCTCCATCATGCTTCGCCGAAAGCCGAACGGCGACCTCCCGACCCCGGTATGAACAGCACTACTGCCGCCGCCGCTGTTGCTGCTGCTGCTGCTGCTGCTGCTGCTGTGGCTGCTGCCGCTGCTCGTATCGAAATTACCGTTGCTCATACCGCTGCCGCGCAGTTCGGCACTCGCTGACCTCGCGCTCGTCTGCCCGCCGAGCACGCCGGCCCCTGCCGAGGAGGGTATCCTCCCTTCCCGGCGGCATCGCAGCAGCTGCGCGATGTTCTGCGAGCCCCGTACCGCCTGCCTTCCGTTCTCGTGGCGATGCGGGTCGTAAATATCGCGATCATGCTTGTGCGGACGTAGGGCACTCTCCATCGCTGAGCCAGGAGTCGAGAGCGGGCGCGTTCAGAGGGGGACCCGCGCTGGCTGCAGCTCTTTTTAGGGGTTCTAAAGGCTCGACGGTCTCTGGGTGGGAGGGTGGAGGAGGGGGGGCAGTGGGCAGGGTGTGTGTCAAAACGCGGTGGAAAATCTCACGCAACTTCCTTCATCTGCAGTTTGGAATCCTATGCACTACCTGGTACCAAGAAAATAAATAGTGCCTGTGGTACCCGGTGTGCGTTTCATATTTTACTACAAGACAGTAGCGGTACGGCCACGGCTCCGCCCGTGGCGCTAGTATTATATACTTCAAGAGGAAGTGTGGGTTTATCTCGTCCCGCTCCCTCCGAAGCATCCAATCAAATGCCTCTCAAAGCGAAACCAATCAATTACACCACTCTTTTGAGATAATGTGTTCGTCCCTATTTCCTATTACGGAGGACCATAGTAAATAGGACCAAATATCGTTACTAAAAATAGTCAAATATATAATTTTTTGTGTGCAACGTAGATCCTATTTACTAGTATTTACTATGGCCCCCCGTAATAAGATGATAGGGAACATGGCACAAAGCCATCCTGCCGACGACGTTGTAAGACTGGGCGAGACACAGAGTATCCCCTTGCAGGTCTGTCTATTAAGCACCCTTGCTTGGTTTTACTCACTTTCGCGTAAAGTCAAGCTTGAGGAGAAAAATAGCTAATTGATTCCCAGAGCCGTGATGACATCTGGCCCGGAAGGGCGTCATTGTCCTTCCATTCTTATAACTATCTTATAATTACCCCGAATACGAATGCCATCCAAGAAATACGAAACCGGATCGATTACCTATAGTGAGGTAATTACCGGCCTTCCAAGCCCATACTATTAATATTACACAAACATGCACACACAGAAGCGCCGTCCGCGGCCATCACAAAGGGGAGAGGAGAGCTTGGTGTGCGACTGCTGTTGCACCGTGGCTGCCACAAAGCAGAAAGCTTGAAAAGCTTGAGAGGCGTTGTTTTGGCCATTATTTTCCTCGAGCAACTTTCTTCCCAAAAATTCCAATATGTTCTCCCAAGAAAAACACGAAAAACAGGAAAAACAGGAAACGTTTCCAAAGTTTGGAAATTCTTGAGAGGGCAAAATGTATGGAAGGCTTCGCATTCCAATATTTGGAAAAAAAATGGGAAAAAAAGGAATTACAGGAAATTGCGCGAAAAAAATATTGGAATTTTTGGAAATTCATGGCTCCGATAAGAATGGTCCTTAGACCTATGCCAATGGGAAAGCGATGTTTGAAAGCGATGTTTGAAATATTTCCCTGGAATTTTCAGGCTGAAGATCCGCTCGTACCGCCACTGTTGTGGGGAAATAGAGAAATAAATGTTTGTTTTTTTTCTGATTTTTTTTCAAACGGCTGCAGGCGGCGCAATTTGCTCTTTCTTGTTGCAAATCGTCAACACCCTGATAAAAATCAGCTCGTGCGACGATAGACCTTCGATCTCGATATAGACTCAGCCCATGGCTAACCCGCTTCGTGCCGGGCAAGGCCAACGAGTGTAGATGACGGCCTCGAAGGTATAAGGTGGATCCATGGTCTAGGGGGCGAGAGCATGCCGGCGGCGTCCTACGCTCTTCTCCCAAACCCGAAAAAAAAACTATTTTTTGCCATTTGAGGCGGATGGAGAATTTTTGCATCTGTTTATGCACACCAGCGGCAATTGTTGTTTATCATACGCCTGCCAGCGCCCGCCACATATCACCGGCCATTGTGTGAACACGGTGACCCTAGGGTGGGTCGGAGCCCGTAACGAGCGCACCGCGTTCAGAATTCATGACGCAGTCGTTGGTTTTGTCGATCCATGTTTGTCGATGGACTCGGAATCTCGCCGCTTCGAACTAACATCCGCGCTGAGTTTTTCTCAAGCCGATCTTGTCCCAACATCGGCCCCAGAATTGCCTTTTTCGGGCTTTTCCAAAAGTTGGGAATATTCAGTTTTAAGAATCGGTCCCATAGCAAGCTTGTTCTGGAAAATTCTGGCGGGGATCTTAGGAATTCAAACTTCTTAGGGTAACTTTGCTTTCCCATTGGCATAGGTCTTATATACCAGATATGATACAGCAGCAGGGAGAAAAAGCTGAAACACGAAACACAGTAGTAGTGAGTTTTCCATGATCCCTTGAAAGAGCGCCAGCTCGCGTGACTTTGAACGCGCACAGCACGCGCCATCGAGCCCCACCGGCGCCCCAAAATTTGCGCCGCAGTGCACCAGCGGGCCCCCTGCTTGCCCCGCAGCCGGGAGCGCGAGGAAAGACCCGCGGTCGCCGGAGAAGGGCATGCTAAATGTGGGGGAAAATGAAGGTGATAATTACACATATTCATGTGTTCGCGTAGATCTGCCCGCGCAGGCGAACTTCCTTTGATGTGCCCGCACTGAAAATAGAGCATTTCCAAGCACAACGACCAGTGGCACATAAACCAGGCATGCCTCTCGTTAGGGTTAGGGTTAGGGTCAGGAGTTCCGAGTCGGGGTGGTGGCCGCCGTTACCCGAAGCCAAAAATAAGCTCCCCGTCGGGAACGAATGCCTTACAGCTTCGTGACAAAACCCTACCTCATTAGAAACAGCATCATTTTATGCGGTCACGTCTGAGAAGTTCGCCTGTGCGGGCAAATTTACAAATTTACGAGGGGTGGACAAAGGGTGATAGTGGATCTTTAAAATGGGGGTTTTGGCTTAGTAGTATCTTGATCCTCAGATCGAACCCTAACCCTAACCCGAACCCGAACCCTATGCCAGTGGTCAGTGCTTGCTTGGCCAATCAGAGTGCCTAATTAGCTACCTTAGGAAGATCCACTAACAGTGTTCGTCCACTACTGAAATTTACACCTACCTGCTGGCCGCATATAGCGGGTACCTGGTATGTATATTATATCATGTGAAGGCGTACTCTGAGCAAGGCTGAAACCTCAACCTTACTCGGTGTCTGTGTCTATCATATGCCTATTAATCCTGTACCTTGGTACGCCTTGAACCTATTAATAGTATACCGTGGACCTTGAGGTACGATCTACGCCGGGTATGAAATACCGCCCTGGACGTAAATATAAGGGCCGTTTGATATTTATATTTATACAACAACGGTCCTTACATTTCCGTCCACAGTATAGTACCTGGTACTGCTGGGTATCGTACGTATGAAATATATACTCGTACGAGTACGTAAGGTAATCTGTGCGTAGCATTCAGATTATCGCGGTTTCATCGTAACCCGAGTAATTGTCGGTTTCCGTGTCTCTAGACTCTAGACAACGAGTGCGTACAGGATTTACTGGTAGTGAAGTACTCGCCGCTGAAGAAAGCGAGACTCTCACGGTATGGTGGAATACTTACTTCTGCTGCACTCGTACGTAGAGCGTGCTCGTATTGTTACATAGACGGAAGGGATCCAGTATCTCAATATGCTCGTCGTACATACATCGTGCATTGCCAAGAGTTTTCCTGTTTCAGCAAAGCAGCATGGCCATGGCCATTGCCCAAGCGCTAAACGCTGTATGATACCAACAGACAGCGTTTGTGCGGTGGTACATACTGAAAAACTAAAGTTTAGTGTTGTACTCTTCGTGATTTGTGATGTGTCGAAAAGTAATTGAGGCTGCATATCTACATCTGCACATACACAGCAGCAGCAGCAGTACGTACGACTGCTCCACTACTCCACTACTCCACTATAATCGTACGTACGTATAATAAGTGTTCTGCATGTACTCTGTATGTACTGGTATTTGTTCCCGACGAGCACCAGTACAAGCACAGCAGGTCGACAGCTACTGCTGCTGTAGTTCGTTCTTCAGATGTATCTCATACGGGACAAGGTTACGGTGCAACCATTAGCAGCTTGCTTCAAAATAACGGTACTGCATGCGGAACGCGTATTGATGCTGGTCTGTCTTGCTTGTTTTACCGCACTGCACTCCTGCTGCTGCGATGGTGTGTGTGCACGTGTTGCACTGCTGCTTGCTGCTGCTGCTGCTGCTGCTGCTGCTGCTGCTGCTGCTGCTGGGTGAAGTTGTAGTTGAGGGGAACCCATTTATACAAAAAACGTGCAAAAAAATGCTGTACTACTGCTGTAGTAGCACAAGACGTACGAGGGTATGATGAGACACAGGCGCCTGCCACGGCCCATCACCCGGCAAACACAGCCCGCTTTGTGTTTCAGGCAGGCTGCGGATCATTATCTAGGCTTGCGCGCCTCGGCGTTCTCTCTGTGTTCCAGGTTCCAGGGCTGCCGAGCACGCCATGTATGGGCTGACTGAAGTAGTATACGTATGATAGTGCCTGCTCATCATCAAGTAGTCGTAGAGGATCCAGAGGTCCATTTTGGGGAGAGCCACTATAAAGGGAAGCGATTGAGGGGGCGGTGACTACCTGAGGGGACAAACTCACGTGCAGTAGAACAGAGGCAGGGAGTCACAGCTGTCCGGTCGATGAAGTTATTCCTTCGAGGGTGAGCTGGAGCGTTCGACGAAGAAGAAGCAGCACCTGTACCTAAAGACTTCCCAGCATACCTTGTTGGTAGCAGTAGGTTTGGGATCTCCGGCCTCTTGCAGGAAAGGAGTTCAGCATAATCCAGAGGCGGATAGATGCTGGAACAAATTGGCAAAAATGGAAATTTCTACAGAAATTTCTGAATCCGCCGCTCTTTGCATCGTACGTACGTACCCACGGGTAGTCTACAGCAGGAAGCAAGGGTACCGTGTGTGATGACACGTGTGCTGTGCCGTGCTGAATGCAAGCACCGTAGCAAGTAGACAAGTCTGATACAATGTCGCAGGTCTAGTCTGGGCGTGGCTATAACGCTTTGCGTTCTGCTGGTGGCTCCTTCGTTTTGTGTGGAGACACAACGGGTTATCAGCCAACTGCTGTACAATAGATTGTGTGTGTATATCTTTGTGTATCCTTGTGTGTTTTTGTCGTAGGTACGAGGCATATCTTCGGTGTATGGTGTATGAAGATCTGTCTCGGTACATGAATGGATGTGATACCGATGTGCTATGGTCCACTGGCTTCTTGCGATCTGAACAAAACATCTTCGAGATATTGCGTTGCATGTTTCATCTTATATCGCTGCTCCTCGCATCTCTACTTCAAATCAACGTAAAGTGCGCGCAAAGCTGGCGGCTATTGTTACAGTAGTACAACAACGTACACCTCAAGCTTCGATGGTTAGGTCACACAACGAAGATATCAGATCAGCTGCGTCGCACAAAGCAACGCAACAACAAAACGGCAAAAACGGTAGACCTCTTATTTACTGATGATGCCAATAATAAGAGTTCACACCCCGGATAGATCATCGATTCCTACTACTGTACTTCATGGTCTAGATCTTTCGGGACAGATATGTTCCTATGATCTACTGAAGAAGAAGAAGCTCATGATGCCGGGTGGGAGCCGTATCATATCATACCATCTACATGATCTATTAACAGCGCCTGTTCCCTGTGTTGCATCTGTTCTACGGTACGTACACAGATCCTGCACAACATATCACAACGGCAGGTTAGGATCTACAGCAGAAAATTATCTAGATGATCTATCCGTATCATAGATCATCTGCCCGAGGTGTGAAACGTTTACGTTTTCTTTGACCAGAGCTCTCTACGTGGAGCTCTAGACCCTAGACTGTCAGCGGGCCTGGCATTGTCCATGGCACTGCCGCTGTCTGCTGCACCCCAAGACTTCCTTGCGCACTCTCCCCACCACCACCACCACCACCACCACCACCCCCTCTACCAACATCCTCGTCCAAGCGCCGATCGAGGCTGATTTCGCTCACTTCAATCGATCCTGCTACTGCTACTTCTGGTCCGGCCGGGTATTCCTCGCTACGAGCTAACAGTTTCCGCAGGATTTCTGCGGCTTGCCCTTCTCTGGGGGTGCTACCAGCAGTCACAGGACGAGTGCCAGCGGCGGAGGGGGCGGCAGATGCGGCGTCGGTCGTTGCAAAATCTAGGAAGCCCTCGGTCCTCCAACGGGAAAGCATTCGCTTGTTGAAGAGTTGCACGCCTTTCATCAGCGCTCCCTTTGGGGCATCGAACAGCGCGGTCATTGTTATCGCAGGGGGGGGAGGCGTGAGAGGAGTGGGGAGGGGCGCGGGGGGAGGGGGGGTCCTGGTTTTAGATAACCTGTTTTCAACACGCCAGCTGTGTGAGTTCGATCGATTGAATCGTCGGAACTAATATTTTGCAAGCTGCGCGGTAACTTCGGCCACGCGCAGTTGACACGTGTTCCTAGTGCACGAAGGAGGAATAGGTCGGTGGCTCACTTCTCTGGATGCTATATATATCGGGTTCAACGCGGCGATGTTTCAAGGGCGATTTCGGCCCATATCCATTAAGCGTTTCTCCACCTTTCTATGTCGCTTATTCTCGAAAGGACAGTTGATCCGTCGAGATGGATGGTGCACCACTCCACCCCTTGTGCTATGCTTCGTATATATTCAGAGTAGACGCTTCGAGCTGGGCGCATCTGTTCTTTGGGGCCGTTATGTTTCACCCCTCGAAGGCAAAGACTCTTGGCTCGGTGGTGATGGCGTGGCCGTAAACCGATTGCCGCGGCCCGTGTTCGCGTAAAGCGTTCGCAAAACAACCCTCGCGTGTGGAGATTGATGGCTTCGTAACCCTTTCCAAGTTCACTTGCTCCAGTCCTCGTGCAACCCCCCATCTCCCTTGGTTTGTTTCTGCAACGCGTTTCCCAGAATATCCCGCGCGAACGATCGAATCACACCGCCAATAGTTGCCGGCAGTTACTCCTCATCATACTGTGGCCACACCATACTGCTGTCGCACCTTCTGAATACTCGATCGGTGCCGCGCCCCCCCCTCCCGAACGCCGTTGAGGGCTAGCTCTGCCGACGCGTGCACCCTCCTCCACATGTACGTCAAAAGCGCACGCAAGCAGTGCCCGGGGCCGATGGAGTCACCGTGGCCTTCCTCGGTCTCCAGCCCGCCACCATCGTTCTTCGGACGGAAGCACACCAGCGAAATTCTCACCAGGGCCTGGGACCAATACGACGATATTTTGATGAGCTATTTCGATGTTTGACGGGATACATACAGTGGTACAGGTACAGTAGAAGTTTGATATTTCGATATTTCGATATTTCGATGTTCCGATATTTCAAATTTCAATATTTTGATATGTCAACATTGGACGCGTGGTACGATAGAGGTAAGGGCCCATATTAACGACTGTAAAATAAATTCAATTTGAAAAAAAAAAGAAAAAAAAAGCACTTTTCATTGGTCAACACACGCACCAGCACCAAAGATTATACCCGAAGATCCTAATATTTGGTGCTGGTGCGTGTGTTGACCAATGAAAAGCGGATTTGATTTTTTTTTTTCCAAATTGATTTTTTTTTTCTTCGTTAAAACGGGCCCTTACACCATGGGGTTGTTCATCGGGTGTGTATGATAGCATGATAGCACTTTTATTTCCCTCCAGAAACAATGGTTGGGGTGAGGTATAGAGCTCCTCTCTAAGCCACCACCCTCAGAAGGCTAAAACATGGTGCTTACACCTCTACCTTAAGATAGCATGCGTCATTTAAATGTTTCGATCACTCGAACCATAAATATTTTGCTGTCGTGAGGAACAGCAGTGAGAGACCCCCGGAGAGAGAAAGAGAGGCGTCAATTTTGAAACGTGTCCAAATGAAGGGTTGGGGGGGGGGACACGCAGCCGGCCAACCCAACCCTGTTTTCTGCAACGCACATACCAACGCTCGGTGCAACACCACTATACATGTTCAGTGTTCCGGGCTCATGCCGCGGCAGAGGGGTCACCATATGTTTTCTCGGGTTCTTGGCATATACAGGTATGTACAGAGCCCCAAAGTCGGCTTTGAGAAACACTGCTGTTGTAACGGTACGCGCCCGCCCCGGCGAACAATCGTCTTATATGGCTGCTCATATATTGAATAAAAACACCGATGGGACTGCAAAGGTTGCTCGTCAGGAGAGTATTCGTTGAGTATTCGTTGAGTATTCATGTATTCATGTATTCATGTATTCATGTATTCATGTATTCATGTATTCATGTATTCATGTATTCATGTATTCGTGTATTCGCGTGTTCATGTATGCATGTATTCATGTATTCATGTATTCATGTATTCATGTATTCATGTATTAATGTATTCATGTGTCCATGTATTCATATATCCATGTATCCATGTACTCATGTATTCATGTATTCATAGGTTACGAGCCCCGTCAGTGGAAAAAGTCGGGCCCATAAAGAATCCCCACCCCCCTCCCTACCATGGCATGGAATGGCTCAAAAATGGCCATTGCAAAGGGTCGAATTTTGGAGGTCCATGCTAAGGTGGACCGTCGAACACTGACTGCGTCCGCGACAATTGACACTAATTCGACCGTCAGCGAGACATCAGGGAAATTCGACGAAACGCAGCAGCGACACCGACTCAATTCCATCGTGTAGTCCCGCGACGAAGGAGGAATGTAGTCTAGACGCTCAACCGGTGACACCGATTTCACTCACAGTTGCCCACAACTGTCCTTCCTGAAGCCACGGTGCTCACAGCCCAATAGACGGTTCTTGAATTGTCTCATAGTTTCAAGCTTGAAAAATCCCTCGCCTTGGAGACGATCGGCGTTAACCAAATCAACGCGCTCCGGCGCCCTCACCTCCAAAAACTCCGCAAAGGCGAGCGGCCTAACGCCTCCCTTCCCTGCTCTCGCGAGATAAGTTCGGGCGAAGTCTCCATGACTCGGCCCGCCCGTCTTCGCTGTTTTCGCGGCGTCGGCGCCGGCATAGGGTGCTTTCGGCGCTTCTTCTGGCGCTCCTGCAAACGGAAATTACGTATATACGAGATTTTCAGGGGGGCTTAGTAAATAGAACCACATTTTGTCAACAAAAATAGGCAAATATATAGGTTTTTGTGTTTACCGTAGGTTTTATTTACTAGTATTTACTATGGTCTCCCGTAATAGTGATCGATGTTAAGGTGGAGGCACGTACCGAATGGACTTCGACTACTCTTGCCATATATGCGTACGTACGGTATATATATTTGTTCAAAATTCTCTGGTTTTTCTTTTTTCTGGGGATGCTTGTGGGTGGTCAACGTTGAAACTCATGCAAACTACAATTTGTCGGATGGCTATCATAACCATGCCATAAAAACTGGAACGGGTCGCCTTCTTTTTCTCCCACCCCATCTTCTAGCTCATCGAAATACGAGTATCAAGGATAAACATTTACCAAGCGAAGCACCGCGCGTACGACAGACTTCGCTCTCCCAGACAAGCAGCGCCATGGATACAAGGGGAGGGGGGGGGGGGTCCGAGAAAGCAAGCAATTGGCAACGCGAAAACTGCACTTCCTTTTTCAACAGAAGTTATTGAGGGGGTCGATGACGGAAGGCCGGCCGAGAGCGAAATGTCAGTGGAACCATGAAGAAATGCGTGACGAGATATTGGGACGACAACAACAACAACAACAACAACAACAACAACTGACATTGGTAGACCATGTCACACGTCTCAAGACTCCGACAGAGGTCGTGCATGCGGCAGAGCCGTCGCGGCGTCGTAGGGTAGTATACTGAAAAAACTAAAACCACTCTAATTTTTAGACAGTTTCCTCCCAAAAATGTGGGACCACTTTTCAAAGTCTACCTGGGGTATACATATAAATTAAGACCCACCGTTGCAGGAGAGGAAAACCTCTCCAACCTCCAGAGCCGACAGCAGCGCTCCCAAAACACCAAGGTCTGCAGCAAAGCACAGCAGCGACCTGTGTGAGAGCGCCTCGGCCATGGAGTTTACGGTCGCCGACGATCGCGCCGACAGAAGCGACGACCGCGCAGACCCCGGGCTTCGCATCCTGCCGCTGCCGACGACACTACCGCCCCCAGTGATGTCGCTCCTGCTGTCGCCTGTGTCGTCGCCCGTATCGCCCCCCGATAAAGCTGATGCTGGTTGAGTTTTTCGGTCTTCGCCACCCGCCCCCGTCAACGCAGGCGGTGGCGGGTTGCGGAAATCGCTGTCTGCCCCCCCCGACAGTGCTGAGCCTGGCGGGATTTTTCTGTCTTCTTCGACACCACTCCCCAACAACAATGCTACTGATGGCGCTGGTGAGTTTCGCTCTTCGTCAACACCACCCTCTAGCAACGCTGATGCTGATGCTGACCCTATTGCCGACGCTGCTGCTCCTATTGCTGGTGATGATTCCACTGCTGACGCCACTGCGGATGCCACTGCTGATGCTACTGCTGGGGGGGTTTTCCGGTCCTCGCTGTCCACCCCCGACAATGCTGGTGGTGCTGGCGAGGTTTTGCGCGGTTCTTCGCCGCCACCATCCCTCGGCAATGTTGATACTGCTGGTGGGATTGTTCGGTCTTCGCCGTCACCCCCAGACGATGCTGACCCTGGTGGTGGCGTTGTTCGGTATTCTCCATCTTCGCCGCCGCTGCTTGCTGGAAGAGGCGAAGCGGTTGGGCTGAGAGAGGGCGAAGATGTCGGTGGTAGGATGGAATGAGTGAGTGAAGCTGCTGGTGCTGCTGGTGCTGGTGCTGGTGCTGGTGCTGGTGCTGGTGCTGATGCTGGTGCTGATGCTGCTGCTGGTGCTGATGCTGCTGCTGGTGCTGCTGATGATGCCGCTGATGCTGCTGCTGGTGCTGCTGATGGTGCTGCTGAAGCTGGTGATGTAGTTGGCGGTGTGGTCGACTCAATACCGGGGTCGGCGGCACCACCATCTAAAGTATTTGCTTCACCCGCTCCTGTTGAAGCTGCTGCGGCTGCAGCTGGCGGTGGGGTCGCGGTGAAGGGGTCGACAGCACCTTGGATAGTACCGTCAAAGGCGCAGGGTTCACCGGAGTTCCCATCGGGTTCGGAGACTTTCTCTTCCGCTGGTATGGAAGGTGCAGTGTTATCGGTCTCCAAGGAAGATTCAGGCCCGGGGGGGGTATCATCAGCGTTCGAAGGCTGGGCCGAAGGCTCGACCGAAGGCTGGGCCAAAGGACAGACTGAAGGCTGGGCCGGTGGGGCGATGTTCATTGTTCGGAGGTATTCCTCGGCCGGTCGATGGACAGTTTGGTTTGTGTCGCCGACCTTCGCCGGTTGTGTAACGGTAAGCTCGCCAACGCTGCCGCTGCTGCCTCTGCGAGACGGGTGCTTGGTCACCACCGCGGAGGGAGACGCTGCGTAGAATCTGTGACATACATAATTCGGTAGATGACGGTACATGTCGTGAAAGGTGCGGTTTAAACATGGATTTTGACGGACGCGTTTCCGAGTACCAGGAACATGCGCTACCATATCGCGGTCTGAGAGAGAATGCGGTGTCAGACACAATAAAACATACCGGCATCACAAGTTTTAATATAGGGCGGCTCTCACTAAGACCTCACGGTGGTGTATGCTGTTTCTTGTAGTCAACTTTGCGCGCGGGTGGAAAACATAGAAAAACATCCCTGAGATTTTCATTCGGGCGGCGCGGATCTCCGGCTTCGCCCAGCTCCAAAGGAAGGCATACCGTATATTTTAGGTGACGGTGTAAGCTTGATTCTCGCCCCGCTCGTCATTATTACTGCGATAGCACCGCTCATTCGTCAAACTACACCAGGTGGTACAATCTACCACAGACAGTATGATCGCATCCCTCGTAAGCCCAATCGCACCCCTCGTAAGCGTGGCACGCGTGAACGCTGTTTTAGTTGTACCTGAACATTTCTCTCAGCGCGGGCTTGTAGTGCCGCAACAGATCTCGAACCAGAGGGTCGCGCATCGCGGCTGACACTGAAACCGGCCGTCGACGTGACGCCAAAGGCAGGATGTTCTCCATCAGTAACTGCGACATGCGTGTTATCGACGGGACAAACAGGTGTGGCGGGGGGGGGGGGGGGGGGGGGGGGCGTACTCATTTGTTGCTTGCCTTAGTCATTTGACCATTGACCACGCATCCCTTTCGAGACGGAAGGGGGGGGGGGGGGGGTACTCATGTTGTGCACGGCCGTAGTCATATGACCATAGACCCTCGCATCCCTACAATGCCGGGACGGAGCGCGTTGGGTTTTCACCAACCAGGCAGACATTGCTTGCACCAAGCGCCACGCGCCGTGAGGTATTGGGCAAGTCGCATGAAGGGTGAGCTGCATCCTGCTAAGAACCACCTGTGAGGCGGGCTTGCAAATGGACGACAGCCTTCAATGAATTGATTTAATTTCTGGCGTGGCCACTTCCAGAGACAGCAATGGGTATTACTATGGGGCGTGGTATTGTTTCGCCTTGCATGGCATATGCGGTATAGTAATGGCTGCGTCTATGCTCTTTTGAGCGGGGCAAGTACGTGTGTAGACGGGTCCATAGAGCATTTTTTCCTCCGCATACTGTACACAGTGCACAGTGAGCACGAGCGCAGGAGGGGCGAAATATGATGTCCCTCTTTTTCAACCGGAAGAGAGAACAGTCATACCCCTCCCACTCACTTTGGGGGCAAAAACGCCTGCCGAGCGTTCGGCATCCTATTGCACCGGGTCGTCGGCATACTGTACATAAAGATACGTGAATCTGCTTGTTTTCGGGCTGTGGAAGTCGAATTGTTTCTGGAATTATCCGAAAATCTGAAATTCGGGTGCCTAAACGGATGGAATCGGTGGAAAATCGGTAGCGGAGAGACGTACTCCTCAAGGTAACTCGTCCCACAAGCTAAATTCGATAACGGTGCGTGGAGTGAGTTGACACCAATCGAGACTGACCCGACACCTCCGGACACCTCCGGACACCTCCGGACACCTCCGGACACCTCCGGACACCTCCGGACACCTCCGGACTTGTGGATATAAAACCAAACGTCGTGGCGGCCCCGAGATTATTTTCTCAAGTCAAGGTTCTGCCTCGTTCTCGACGGTATGCACCTATAAATAGTCCCGCCCGACGTACATTTCGACCCCCCCACACACACACATGCTTCGACCGGAAAACACTGTTAGAATTTGTACTTCTCGTCGAAGAAGAGCGAAAAATGCCCTTATCTAGAAAGTATTAGCCGGCCAGGGGCCCTTTGAATCGCTTCGAATCGCGTCTTCTTTCTTCACCCACCCCTTGAGATGTTTACCTCCACCCTCATCAATGTTTCCACAGGTCGGGCAGGACAATATCACGGTTTAGATTATCTGCAGTATATCCTAACCTGCGGTTACGAGATCCAGTCCAGGACCTGTACGCTATAGTACAGGGTCCAACAAAGGGGCTATGTGCTAGACCGTGCGGATCTATACGGCTCCCACCGGGCCACATGAGATAGACCACACAGAGCAGGAATATATCTGGCCTGAATGATCTAGATCATAAAGTGGGCATCGATTACCTATCTGATATATCTGTAGATGATCTGTAGATGGTCTGTAGATGATCTGTCCGGTGTGTGAACTGTTTTCGTGGCAGCTCTTCTTGAGCATGCATTCAAGGTCTTTCTTGCAGGCCCTAACCTTAGCTTAGCTCAAAGGAAATACCTCGGTACCAGAACACCTCCGAACAACAAGCAGTGCATCTTGAGGGCACTTCTACTCCATCAAAGCAGTAATAGAAGCATTTGACGAGCCATTTGCAGAGAAGCAACACCGTAATACGTCTGGCTTCTGGTGCGAATGAGCTGGGGAATTTCCCTAACGTTCCAACGTTCGAGAAGTTTCTCGACACGACTCTACTGTAGCTCTTGGAATACTCCCTTCAATTTAGCAAAGCTTCTCGTCGTTTTTTCGTCCAGTGTGCGAGGTGTACGATATGGTTTTGTGTTTTATGAAACGGTCTCGGAATACGTAGCAGACAACAAGCACGATTCGCCCGGCCCGGCCCGGCCCGGCCCGGCCCATCATATCATCAGGTATATTAGCAACATTCTATAGCTGCAAGGGGAAAACACGCCACCTTTAGCTAATCCAGCGAAAATACTGCCCACAGCTTCCCCCGCCTCCTCCCTCCTATTGGTGCTGTTGCGCGTAACTATCCACTTCAGACAAATGTGATTTGAGAAAGAGCAATTCGGTTATTGCCTCGTCCGTAACCCCTTCCCCCTATACGTATATGCCTTCCAAGTAATCCGCCAGAATTGTTACATAAAAACATATTTTAGAGCTGCATCCACGTTTTTTTAGCACAAATTGCTTGGAATTAGTTTGGGTCATATTTGCAGCGGCTAAAGGGGTTAAAATCCTGGATCTTTACGTGTAGGCCTTCCAGGGCAATACCATATTACAACAGTAGCACAACTAGGATAAACCTACTGAAGCATGGACTCAACGCTTCGCCGGCAGTTACCCACTTCCCCTTATACGTACAGGCCTTCTAAATAATACGTCATCCTTTTCTCATATTCCTATTCCTGGGGCTCTATGAGAGCCTTCTACTGTAGGACAATAGTGGAACTCTAGCACCAACCTGCTGAAACGTGGACTCAACGCTTCGCCCGCAGTGCCGGCTTCCCGCTGCCGCAGTCTTCTGCGCGGAGAGCTTCGAGACCTTAGGGACCTTCCCGCTGTACATGCGCTTGCCCAAAACCAGGAGGGCGTCGAGAAACTCGGGGTAGCTGAGTTTGCTGGTTAAAGTGGCGCGCTCGTGGGGTGTTGTCCGGTGGCGAGGTTGCCTCTTGATTTTTCGATCGCAACCGGTTTCCGGTGTGACCTGGATGCGTGAACAAAAAAAACGTTGACCACGCAAGTGCTGAATGGATACATACGGAAACTGATGGGAACGAATTTCTTGCGGGGGCTTGAACGCTTTCTGCGCGCACTCTACGAGTAGGCGGAGCGAATCTCAGGAAGTAGGGTGTTTCGATGACATTAAGTTTTATGACTGGGGGCTGCGTAGTAAGCGAAAGAATCATTCGTCCGCCTCTGCTTCTGATACACACCTCTTGTGCAGCAGCATTCCGGTAGAATATCGTACGTGGCAGCTCTCAATTCGAGCTACTGCTAATCTTGTGGGACTTGAACGAGACAAAACGACGAGAAAAACTGAATGATGCAGCATCGTCCATCATGGCTTGGTTGGGGGGGTGATACACTCGGTCCGACCAATAGTGGATGATGTGATCCAAGCACAAACAAAGACGTGAAAATCCGAAAATCCATATTACAAGAATACGAGGCAAATCATATTGTGTCGGCACCTTGGTACGTCTCTGAACAACGGAGGCAAACGCGAGGTTCACCGTCGCCTGTCCCAGGCTGCGTTTCACGAACCGCTTGGGTCGACGGGCTGCGCTCCCCGGCGATCGTCCAGGCAGTCCTCTGTCCATGGAGGCGCAACCTTGACCTTCATTGACGATCTGACAGTCATCGACGATCTGACAATCCCTCGCCAGGCGTAAGAATTGTGTGACCTGTTCAACGCCCCGAGGGCCAGAACATATGAAAACAAAAAGTATGGTGAGTTGCGTCCCGTGATTTTCGAGTGGGGTTGCTTTGCTGTGGGAGCTTCGAGGTGCGGAAATGCTGCCCATGTGCCAGTTTATGTCAGCATCGAGCTCTTAGCTTGTGATGCGGCCGCAACATACTTGGTGCCTAGTTTTATTAGGCTTCGAGATATCAGCACGCATTGTATGCGCGGCTACGTACTACTGTAGTTTAGTCTACGTACGACGTACATATCTACGTATCATATATGAGTACAACAGTAGTACGAGTACTGCAGGATGTTACTGGCAATATCAGTGCGTGAAGCATACGTGGTGCTGGGGAAAGCACAGGTGCATCCTATGATATGATACTGTACTGCTGTGTATACAAAAATATTTTAAGGAGAAACTCGACATATCCTATGATAGGGCCGACTCGAAAACGAGCATCTTCTCTGGGCGATATCAGGAACCACACGCCCATCACGCGTACGGATGCGAGTATCCATTTATCGCAGAGGCATACTTAATTATACAGCAATATCGTGAAGGTACTAATAATACTGTTATGCGTACGAGAGAGTATAATTCTTGTATGAATGAAATGTATGAATGTGAACACCGAGCACTGCAGAAAGATATACAGGAAATAGACTACTGTGCTTGCTGTACGTATACTTGTACAACACAACACACTACAGTAATACTAATGTACTTTTGGCACTCACAGACAGCCTGGTCAAATCCGAAGGCCCTCCCCGGAGCGTGTAGAAGGTGAAGATGTTCCAAAGCTCCTCTTCCACGTCGTCCATCGGACAACACAGCTCTACGGAGCTTTGATCTTCCTGTGGCTGCTACTCGTACTCGTATGATGCACGACTGTATCTATAATGTTGGATACCGGCACACGCAATATCCGATGAACAGGCAGTTACGACGAAGATATCGTCAGCTCTGTGTGAGGTCCGACCACATCGATCGGCCGATACTTCTATGCGCGAACTGCGTGACACCTGCACGCCGATTGCGCGTCTTCTACTGGGACATCCCTCGTGGAGGTTATGATTCATAAACCTGGTGACCCACGCCTCCTCCTCCTCCTGTTATGTTGTTGTTGCTGTTTTTTTTGTTTTCTCTCTGTGTTCTTTGTCGCACATGTTCGTGTTCGGTCGTGCGTCAACGAAAAAAATTGCATTACATTTTGACGGTTTCGAACGAACCGGAACACTCCAATAGGTCACGCCGGCACGCCGTCGACCGGCCAATGCCGTACAAGCCGTACGTAGTCGTACAACAAGCAGTCGTACGAGGACGTAGTATACAGGCGGGAGTACGTACTGGTACGACAGTACGTTCTGTACTACTGTACGTATAATATTAATAGCAGGCTACGACAAGAAATATAGAATAGGCTCGCCTGCAGCAGCAGTATACGAGTACTGGTATCGATCCCTTTGGTATATCGTAGGAGTGGGCTTGTACAGGTCATCTACGGTATTGTACGTGGCTAAAAGTGTTTCCCTCTCACCCCCCTTCCCGTCTCGCCGTTTCAGTGTACTCTGTGGCCAAGTCTCCACAAAACGTTTCTCTTTCTTTACTTAAGTGACTACTCGTACGCACAAACTGTAGAGATGGCGCCAACGATATGCGTTGCCCTGCTGTTCCCTAGGTTACCCAAACGAACCATATTCCTGGTACTGTATACTCGTACTTGCATGAAACTATCCCGATCCGGATATATACGCGTATATTTCGCGCGATGTATGTATCCGAATACTAAAGACCTGTCCGATCCCTGTAACGTGTCTTTTCTGAAGACTGTACGCATGCATGTGCCTCTTTCGGGCCTGTATATCACCTTGTACGCGTGCTGTACGGTTCGTCTACGACAGCAGCAGTAGCTAGGAGTTCTTCCCCCTACCCCCCCTCCCTCGTCTCACCGTTTAGTGGTTTCTGCCGCCAAACCCCCAAAAACGTTTAAATGTACTCAATCAAGTGGCTCGTGCGTAGCAGGCGTTCTCGGTACGTACGTACTCAAGTAAGTAAGTGAACTGTAGCAGTGCCACTGATACGCAGTGCCGTGCAGTTCGGTTGAAGGGAGACACACAGACGTTTCTGGGAAAAAAATTACTTTGCTCAGGTGAGCTAAGAACAAGCGTTCCTCTGTTACTCAAGTTAATTAAGATATACCAGGTATGAAAATATCCCGATACGGATACTTCGCGCTGTGTACGTATGCAAGTACAAAAACACCTGCCCGGCAAGAAATAACCCGGGCGGGCTAAAAAGCATACTTCGTATATACTTGGTACCACGAAACACAATACAAAATGTTGTTCGTCCTACCAAATATGTACCAAGGGTATATATCCAAACCAGACCCCTCCTCAATGGATATCTCTATTAAACCCTTCCAGGCCATCGATATTTGGTTGGCCGGGACAAACGGCCGCTTGCGCGCTCTTCTTGCGGCTACGAACAAGGTATTAAATACTCCCGAGTTTTCCCGAAAAAACGACGGGTGGCCGAACGAAAACGGGGAATATCAATGCAACTGAAACAAGACGTCACAGAGACCCCGATGCTGGACAGACCTCGATGTGCTCCGCCGTGGGTGGGTTCAGGACAGATTTGCGGCGAAACAACGAAGCTATCCCGAAATTACCCACCACGGGGTACATTTTCGGCCAACGGTGGGGGAAAGAAATAATATCGAAATGTCAAGTAAAAAATGCACACAAAGTTAGCGGAATTGAGAGATTGCAGGTGCTTAGGGCCCGTTTTAACGAAGAAGAAAAAAATTCAATTCGGAAAAAAATATATTCAAATCCGCTTTTCATTGGTCAACACACGCACCAGCACCAAAGATTAGGATCTTGGGGCATAATATAATATTTGGTGCTGGTGCGTGTGTTGACCAATGAAGAGCGAATTTGAAATTTATTTTTTCCAAATGGAATTTATTTTATACTCGTTAATATGGGCCCTTACCCCCCAAAAAATTGGTGAAATAAAACAGGGAGAACCTTTCTTTTACCCTCCTGCGCTACGGCGCCGTCAGCCGCGTTATCGTGCCCCGACAAAAAAGGTGCGCGTGCTCTACATGGGCTGTGAGCGCCTTGCCACAGTGCGCCATAATTGAAATTGAGGCAGGTTGGGGCACGCGCAGGCACCTGCGGACGCGTTTTACCCCCCCCATACGCATATATTATATATCTATGGGTTGGGTTGGCGTCGCCTGGCGACGACGCTGTAAAACATGCCTCTCACTGCGTGAGCTAGACAACCAGGGTACCGTTTTTTTGTTCTTGTTTTTTTTTGGCGGTTACCCAAGACTGGCGGTTGAGTAGATCATTTGTGCGGGGTCGGGAACCTCAACTCCGCACAAGGGGAATGATCGTATCACGTAGTGTGATATGGTAAGAAATTCATGAGGCAGATACATAGTGCTCCCATTGCTGTCTCATGAAGTAGCCACACCAGATATTAAATTAACTCATTGAAGCTGTCATCCATATGCAAGTCCGCCTGACAAGCGGTTCTTAGTAGGATGCAGCTCACCCTTCATGCGACTCGCCCAACACCTCACGGCGCTTCGCGCTTGGTGCTAGCAATGTCTGCCTGGTCGGTGAAAACCCGACATGCTCCGTCCCGGCATTGTAGGGATGCGAGGATCTATGGTCATACGACTACGGCCATGCATGAAAATGAAGTACCCCCCCCCCCCGTGGGGCTTCGCGCTTGGTGCTAACAATGTCTGCCTGGTCGGTGAAAATCCGACATGCTCCGTCCCGGCATTGTAGGGATGCGAGGGTCTATAGTCATACGACTACGGCCATGCATGAAAATGAAGTACACCCCCCCCACGGTGCTCCGTCTCGAAAGGGATGCGTGGTCAACGGTCAAATTACTAAGGCAAGCAACAAATGAGTACACGCCCCCACCCCCCCCCCCGTTTGGCTGACAGTGGCAGGGGTGTACCGTAAAGCGTTGAGTTCGCACTGGGGTGACATATCATCGTTTTTCGGCTTTCGTTTTCTCTAAATCGGTAATAAGGGTGCTGACTTAAGTCGGGCATTCTATTTTCGGAAGGTTTTTCGACCGAATTATTTTCCGAACACACCCCTTGTTCGGTTTATTACTGGCAACCTTCCCGTTTCGGGAAAAAAAAAAAAACGAGCGCTGAAAAAACGATCGCGCACCTCCCTGTGTGCGAGCTCAGCGCTCTTTTACGGTACGGTTTGAACATTTCCCAAAAATAAAACGACGTGTTCATGTTGGCTTCCACCACGCTTGGTTGAAACTGCCTGAATTCCCCCCAAGTTACCGTGATTCGCCCCATGATACACATGTTTCCTTGCAAAAAATGACGGTGCGTTTGCGTCCCCCGTTCATTCCCATATAGCACACAGTTTTCCTTTGGCAAAAATATGCGGGAGCAAATCGAGAGACACTTTTTCACAAAAACCCGCACACTTGCTTGCATTCTGTGCGTGGCGAAATATGAAGGTCACGATGTGCATATTGTCGCACGGCAAAAAAAAAAAAAAAAAAACTTGGGGGGATACAAATTAAAGACCGACCGCGGGAGGAACAAGAGAATCGTACAAACACGTGCTGCAGTCAACGTTACATCGCTCTGTCTAAAATACAAGAAAACAAAACTCGCCCCGACACAGCGCAGCTAAAAAAAAATACGAAGACATTAAAAAAAAAGAAAAAAAAAAAGAAGAAGAAGCAGATGATGCCAAATCGGCCCACTCTGCTCGTTACTGCCTCCGAAACACAATATCGACGATTCCCTGCGTGCAACGACACACCAAACACAAAACCCGCGGCCGATGTATCACGCAGCCTGCAAAGTTAAGCATCGACCAAATCGGGAGCACTCGCAGCTGACGCATTTTTTAGTTCGTACGAGTAATACAAAATAGACTCCTTTCCATTCTCCCGACAAAGCGTTGAGCTCACACTCCACGTTGTTGCTCTTCCGGCCATGTTGCCCCCCCCCCCCCCCCCCGCCTGCCGAAAGCTCAACCAGGTGGCGACAAGACAGGGGCGGGTCGTCGTACGCACGCTGCTGTACGCCACCGCACTATCGAGTTGAATCGGCACACGACACAGCTGGCTCGCGTTGAGTGTGGCGAGCTTAAGCTCTAATTTTTACCAATCCGAAAGAGGACACAACAACGAAAAACTAAACACACTCCGAACACCACACAAGACAGCGGAAGCCGTTCGTTGCTTGGCCGCGCGAAAAACAAACCACACCCCGAACCAAAATAACCATACATACCCTCTGGTATCATACAACCGATTTGCTTGCTTACCGCGCAGCACAAACGGCAACATCGCAATCCCCTTGCAACCAACTGCTTTCTTGACCGCGCAGCACTAAACGGCAACATCGCAGTTACCTTCACAAGAAAAGCAAATTTTTCCCCCACTTCACTTTCTCCAACCAAAACCGTCCCCAGAAGTGGCTACGTACGTACGTACTACAAGATCTGGTCACACACCACTAACAGGTTATGAGCCTCGTACTCCCCCATTTTTTTTCCAAAAAACTATTTTCTGTAGGAAAATACAAAACAAAAACAATAACGCGCGCACGTACTTCATACTTCATTCATGCACACAATCGTTCGACAGCGATACAGCTCGACGCAACGCCCACTCGACCGACAAGTTGCAGGCGGTTACGTTTCACGACCGTTTCAGTAGACTTCCTCTTCCTCCTGGTCAGCCAATGGGATGTGTCGAGGCCCACCCTTTCCGCTCCCATTGGTCGCCCCCCCCCCCGGGCCGGGCAGAGGCGGAGGCGACGAAGAACCGAGGTCGGCGGCAATTTCCTCCAGCGTTTTCCCTCGAGTTTCCGGCACCTGACGTGTATTAATTATGGCGGGAGGAGGCGGTGTCATGAGGCGCACTATATCGATATTTCGAACTGTTAGCGTATGTATGCCCCCACCCAGCCCTTACAGTACCGCTGACGTTTGCTAAATAAATCCCCGAGGCGTCTTCCTGCGGGCGGGGGGGAGGGGAGGGGGTCCCCGGAAATAGGGATGCCTGACGATCGAAAGCAGCTTCAAAGAGCCTTCAGTATCGAGTCGTGGGAGAGGCGCGGAGAAAACGCCAGGAAAACAATACCCTCATTTCCTCATTTAGGTGAGAGTGAGTTTGGTGCGAAGCCGGGCTTTTGAATGAAGTCGAGTAAGAGTGCGTGCAATCAGTTGAGGGGCAGGTAGGTTTCGGTACAACCGAAACGGCGCGCTACTCGTACCTGGAATGGGGGGTCGGCAAGGTTTTTTGTTTTAGTTTGTTTTTCATCCTCCGGCGGATGGGTAAAAACAATAAAATCCAGCTTCAACCGTTGTACTAACAGTACTGCAAAAAATATACTACACTTACTACACTACAGTGATTCCAAGTAGTATGTCCCAAGAAACGTGGAGCGCAATTATAAAAGGGTCAAGCTTGGGCTCTCCCTGTGCCGTGGCTTTCTATCGTTTTTGCTGTACCTCACAGCAGCTGTTAGGATACTCCACACAGCGGACAGATCATATAGATCATGCCCACTGCATCTACAGTAGATCATTCAGGGCAGATACGTTCCTGATCTGTATGATATAATATTAATAGTTCATGTTTTCTGGTGGGAGACGTATAACCTGCATGATCTAGGACATGTTTGCTGGGTTGGATCTGTACTATACAGATCCTGCAAGGCATCCCAGAACGGCGGGTTAGGATCTAGATCTATCTATCTGTAGATGATCTGTAGATAGATAGATCATGATCTAGATCATCATCTGCCCGAGGTGGGTGAAATACTGGAACGGGGATAAGCTTGAGTCTTCAGTATAAGCGTAGTAGCAAAGCCGCGTGAACGGACTAGACTAAAGCCTCTCGATAAGTGTGGGCCATCCAAACATGTCTTGTGACCAATCGACTCTAGAAGGCAAAACCCGAATGAAGCATCCGGTGTGCACGAGTTTCCAGACCTCATTTCCAACACAGACGGTGCGGGGGCAAGCAGGAGGAGGGGGTGTACTCAAATGTGATGCATTGCTGTAGTCGTATGACCATAGACCCTCGCATCCCTACATACAAATGCCGGGACAGAGCAGGTCGGGTGTTCACCGACCAGGCAGACATTGCGCCAAGCGCGAAGCGCTGAGAGGTGCTCGGCGAGTCGGATGAAGGGTAAGCTGCATGCAACCTACGAAGAACGGCTTGTGAGGCGGACGTCGGCACCTCGTGCATTCATTCTGGTAAATAAATGACAGTGTCGAATGACTCGATGTGTTTTTGGCGGTGGGGGGTGAGGGGTGTACTCATTAGCCGCATGTCATGCATGGCCGTGGTCGTATGACCATAGACCCTCGCATCCCTACAATGCCGGGATGGAGCATGTCGGGTTTTCACCGACCAGGCAGGCAGTGGTGGGGGGGGGGGGGGGGGGCGTACTCATTTGGTGCGTGCCTTAGTCATTTGACCATTGACCACGCATCCCTTTTGGGACGGAGCACAGTGGTGGGGGGGGGGTTAAGTGCGATGGTAGTGGGAGGGTGTGAAGTGCGAATTCAAAGCAGCAGCGCGCCTCACCATGAAATAGTAGAACGCGACCGAAAAAAACGAGAGCGCGGCGAAGAAGTAGAACGACCCTTCCGTGGTCATGGCGTCCGACATGCTCTGGTACGAGAGAGCGATGACCCCGCTCATGAGGCGGTTGACGCAGATCACGACGGACATCGCTTTGCCTCTCACCGCCACCGGGAATATCTGCCAGAACCGGCAAAAATGAAAAAGAAAAGAAAAGAAAAAAAACGGTCGGGTTAGTTCGCGGGACAAACAAATCCGTGAAGCGGCAACAAGGCGGCGGAGCACTCGCCAAAGCCGTGAAAGGCGACAATATAGGCGGCAAGGGCACTCGCCCTATACCTGACGCATACGGACAAGTACCGCGGAGTAATACTAACCTGATTGGAAAACATAAAATAAAAACTGAAAAGGTTTGCTGCTGAACTGCGAGCGCGTGAAGCCGCAAACAATTGGAGAAACAAATGTGCTTGCTTCGTCAACGGCCTCGTGATAGTGTGCGCCGTGCGTGCCGCGACCCCGACCCCCCCCCCCCCCCCCTTAGCAATGTGCGCTTGGTCCTGTGAAAAACCCGACTCTGCTCCATCCGCGCATTGTAGGGATGCGAGGTCGTCTTATGCCGTCATTACGACTACGGCCATGCATTGAAATGTAAGTACACCCCCCCCCCTCGCCAAGAAACAAGCCTTCAACAACCAAAATAGGCGCAAACTTGACTTGCCTGATTGCAAAAAAAAAGGCGCACTTTCTGGGAGGACAGGGCGGCAGCAGGGGTTCTCCAATGTTTTCCATCCAGGATGGGGGGGGGGGGGGGTCGCATCCCTCGAGCGAAACGCCGCATCAAGAGGCACTTGCTACAACGAATCGTGATAGTGGATGCCAACCCGGAGGTAGGCGCTGGGTGAGGGATATAGAACGGCAACATCTGCCCTTCACCAAGGGATGTTAAACGTCCACCACATCCAACTACTCTCCACTGCAGCGGATGCAAGGCTAAACCTATTCCGACAACGAAAAAGGGCGCTTGCCAAGATGAATAAAATACTCCCAAGTGCATGACAACGAAAGCTAAGAATTATTCCCTCAGTTCACTATCTTTCCTCTTTACAGAAACGAAAAAAAACGGCTACCGGCTCCTCCACGGAAACGTCATGACGCATGCTCGGGCAGAGGTGCACCAAGTTCTTGCCTTCGAAGGGTGGTCACTTATCACTCAAGGAGCTCTATCCCTCACCCAAAAACCGATTTTGACCGGAAATGTAGGTGCTGCCCAATGAACAATACCATGGCCTAGACACACAATGAGCAATACCATGGCCTAAGTATCCAATGAGCAATACCATGGCCTGAACACACAATGAGCAATACCATGGCCCAAGTATCCAATGAACAATACCATGGCCTAAACACACAATGAACAATATTGCAGCACGAGACTGAACAACAAATCCGACGGTTTGGGTTAACCCCTTAAGAACCCGTCCCCCGTTTTTGGGGACAAACAGCTTGGAATTAGTGTGGGATATTTTTTTCAGTCCTGACTGGGTTAAGGAGCCCGATCGTTCAAAACATGTTGTATTTAAACTAGCCGAAAAGTGCTAGCCTTCATCGTAGCACATGGTCTCATGTCTATCCCCTTCGGGAGATAATGGGGCACCCGCGTTCGAGGGACAAACCACAACTCGCACATCGGACCGATCAGATAGATCCTGATCTAGATCATCTACAGATAGATCATGATCTAGATAATCTACAGATATATCAGGATCTACTGTAGATAATCTACAGATAGATCGTGATTTAGATCATCTGCAGATAGATCATGATCTAGATAATATACAGATAGATCATGATCTAGATCATCTACAGATAGATCGTGATCTAGATCATCTACAGATAGATCGTGATCTAGATCATCTACAGATAGATCATGATCTAGACCATCTACAGATAAATTGTGATCTAGATCATCTACAGATAGATCATGATCTAGATCATCTACAGAGAGAAGCTGCCGTTATGATATGTTGTGCAGGATCTGTGTAGTACAATATCCAGCTCAGGAAAAATGTCCTCGCTCATGCAGGTTACACGGGCTCCTACTCGGCAACATGTGCTAGACCATCCAGATAAGAAACATATCTATCTATGCTGAAATGTTTCGATCGTTAATGAAGTGGGGATCGATGATCTGACTGAAGTGTGAACTATTGTACTTGAAACCACTGCTGTACGTAGAGCAGAAAACCTTTTCGGGGCGAAAAAAGGGTCCTGCAAGACAAAACTGATTGGGCGAAAAATGCAGTAGTTAAGAGTGAGATATGTGTTATCGCAGTGGTAAAACGGTTTTGATAACAAAAAATAAATAAAAAGAAGAGTGGAATCGTACGTTTTTGCAAAGGTCAAAAGGGGTAACGCAAATCTACTTGGAACGACAATGGGACAGTTTTGAGCAGCGGTGACAAAGGGACACAAACTATCCTGAAAAACAGTAGACTGATTCAGTCCTCTGCAAAAAAAAAAAACCCCCCCCCCCCCCCCCCCCCTCGGGTAAAAAATGCGGGGTTTCCCACACCCACCTCAGAGGCGACGACGAAGGTCACGGGGCCGAGGCCGAGCGAGAAGGTGAACATGAACAAGCAGAGCCACAAGAGCGTGAGCATGCTCGACCAGTTCAGCAGGAAGGCGCTGCCAACCATGACGAGACAGAACGTTACCAGCACACTGCTAACCAAGAACAGCGGCCGCCGCCCAATCCTAGAGCCGCAAGAGCCGTGGAGATCAAGTCGGTCGGTGGGACGAAGACAAGGGGCACAGGAGATGAGGAGGGGGTGGGGGGGGGGGGGGGGGGGGGGGTACTCATGTCGTGCACGCCCGTAGTCGTATGACCATAGACCCTCGCATTCCTACAGGGGGGCACTCATGTCGTGCACGGCCGTAGTCGTATGGCCATATAGACCCTCGCATTCCTACAATGCCGGGACGGAGCACGTCGGGTTTTCACCGACCAGGGCAGACGTCGCTAGCACCAAGCGCGAAGCCCCGTGAGGTATTCGACGAGTCGCATGAAGGGTGAGCTGCAGCCTAGTAAAAACCGCCTGTGAGGCGGACTTGCAATGAATGACTGACCAGGTACACACTACGTACGCGATACGATCATTCCCGGTAGGGTTGTGGGGGGGGAGGGGTAATCGTGTGTTGCTTGCCTTAGTCATTTCACCATTGACCACGCATCCCTTTCGAGACGAGGGGGCGTACTCGATATTCATGCATGGCCGTAGTCGTATGGCCATAGACCCTCGCATCCCTACAATGCCGGGACGGAGCATGTCGGGTTTTTACCGACCAGGCAGACATTGCTAGCACCAGGGGGGGGGTGTACTTCATATTCATGCATGGCCGTAGTCGTATGGCCATAGACCCTCGTATCCCTACAATGCCGGAACGGAGCGGGGGGGGGTTACTAATTTGATGCTTGCCTCGGGCATTTAACCGTCGACCACGCATCCCTTTCGAGACGGCGCACCGCTCCTACTCCTAGTAGAGACACTTCCAACATTTGGGCGCTCGTTTCGTTTATTCCATGAAGGGGGGATGCTTGATGCAGTCAAAGACGCAAACACTTAGAAGTAGATGCACCGTACTGCGTCCTGGATATGCCACACGATATTGCGTTGCCACCATCGCTTGCTGTATCACGTCAGAACAACAACGGCACGCCCTCTATATCATGCAAGGCAGCGCGGATTTGTTCATGACATCAACCGCACGCCGCATACGATATGCAGCGAGAGGCAGCGCGGATTCGTTCATTTTCGGATCGCCCCTCCGTGTTAGGATGCTTCTCTCTCAAACACTGTAATAGTAGCAGTAGTATCTAGTAGTAGTAGCAGTAGCAGTAGTAGTAAGAGTAGTAGTAGTAGTAGTAGTAGTTATAGCAGTAGTAGTTATAGCAGTAGCAGTAGAAGTAGCTGGGGCGGTCAAAAGGCGGTTGACGGCCATCTCCCGCTTCTCACCTGTCCAGCAGCATGAAGGCAACCACCTCTCCCAAGAGCTTGAAGCCACCGACGCCCATGTTGCCCTTCAAGATGTCGGCATCCAGCCACCTGTTGTCGCGTCGAATGAACGCGGCACGCAGGAGGGATCGGGGGAGACTCCACATCAGACAACGACCTACACAACCGTGATCGAAACACGAGGCAACACTACTGTACAGCATTCCATGGCTGCTCATGGCGACTGGCTAGATTTTAGGGAGATTATCTACCAACATCGTGAGAACGTCGTCATGACCACCATCACAGTGGGGGTCCCCCAATAAGGCGGTCTGAGTAATGCGGTATCCCGATATAAGGCGGTCAAAATCGCTTGGTGCGACTGCGGAATTGCACCCATAACCTGGAATGAATAAGGCGGCTTCCCTCTACAAGGCGGTCATATTGCTCTGGCATACCACCGCCTTATTGGGGGACCCCTGCTGCATGTTGTTGTCACATTAACTAATTGCCGCAATGTCGCTCGTAGTCACAGCCACCCTCAACCCTCAACCATGTCGTGTCGAATAACTGGTAAAGTACCCTCTTCCCTCCCCCCTCGCTTGCTTCCTTTCCTCTTGTCTTTGCTTCATGAAGCCCTTCCTTCTTCCTTCTTCCTTCCCTCCCTCCCCCGCTTCCCTCCCTCCCTCCCTCCCTCCCTCGCCTTCCTCCGTTCCGCCATGCCCTTCGTCGGCCCTCCCTCCTACCTCCGCTCTCCCTCCCTCCATCCCTCCCTCCCTCTCTTCCTCCCTCCATCCCGCGCTTGGTGCAAGCAAGCAATGTCTGCCTGGTCGGTGAAAACCCGACATGCTCCGTCCCGGCATTGTAGCGATACCGAGGGTCTATGGTCATACGACTACGTACGGCCATGCATGAATGTCAAGTACACCCCACCCCCCTCCCCGCCCCCTTCCCCCCACCTGTCTGTCCTTCCTTCCTCCCGTCTATACTTCCTCCCTCGCACAGACATCCCCCACACAGCTGGAGTTCATCCACATATCGAACAAAAAACTCAGTTATGGTCACAACCAATCACACCTCGGACAGATCATCTACAGATTATCTACAGATCATCTACATATCATCCAGATCATCTACAGATAGATCATATCCCCACTTAATGATCTACAAGACCTTAAGGGCAGATAGATTGCTGATTTGCATGATCTAGCTGATGTGGCACATCGGGCACAAAAACTCAGTTATGGTCACAACCAATCACACCTCGGACAGATCATCTACAGATCATCGACAGATCATCTACGGGCCACCTACATACCCTATACAGATCATCTACAGATAGATCATATCCCCACTTAATGATCTACAAGACCTTAAGGGCAGATATATTACTGACTGCATGATCTAGCTGATGTCGCACATCGCGCACAAAACTCAGTGATGGTCACAACCAATCACACCTCGGACAGATCATCTGACAGATCATCTACAGATCATTTACAGATCATCTACAGATAGATCATATCCCCACTTCATGATCTACAAGATCTTCAGGGCAGATAGATTACTGATCTGTATGATCTAACCTGATGTGGCAGGGTGGAAGCCGTATGATCTGTATGATCTACAGCAGTAGCATAGGGTGACCTGGGTTCAATCTGTACTATATATATCCCGCACAACATATAATAACGCACGATAGGATCTAGTTGATCTGTAGATGACCTGTAGATTATATATCTGCAGATGATCTATCTTCAGATGATCTATCTGCAGATGATCTATTTGTAGATGATCTATATGTAGATGATACAACTGCAGATGATATATCAGTAGATGATCTATCTGCAGATGATCTGTAATGATCTGTAGATGATCTATCTATCCGACCGTGACAACCAATAACAAGGGAGACAGCCTCTTTGCTTACCCTTTTTTTTTCAGGACCTCAGGTGTATAGTAAACCGCCGCCTGGCCATCGCAGCAAAATCGATTTCAAGCATCGCATCGATGAGCCAGGCGCCAGGATAAAAACACCACGCCACAGCCACAAGCGCGTCAGACACCAGTCCATTCCGGGCGCCGAGCCAAAGAGGCGCCGACCGGACGGCCACGGTCGGGTAACGCCATCCAGGCCAAAGAAACCCCAAGGAAGCGACAAAACACACACCAGAGCAATGAGGTGGGGCAGGGAGGCCAAAAACCCGGGTCCAACGACAAGACGCACACAAGAGCAAAGCGGGGGGCAAGGGTGTGTGTATGATGAGGGAGGTGGGGATTAACATTGAAAAAAAAAAACATAACTTCAGCCCGTCGACGTGAAGTCAACTAACTGAGGGTTTGTTTACCGAATCACCCGCGCAACAAAAAAAAAAAACACTACCACCAGACCGTGGTACAGTAGCAAGCAACTCCTCGGGAAATGATCCAGGGTCAACAGGAGAATACAGGGACACCATCCAACCACGAGTAACTTGTGTGTTAAAAAATACCTGGTGTAGACTACGCGTATAACATGCCTACCTATACCTTCAACAAGGAGGGGAGGGGCGAGGGAAACACAACATCACGCTCTTACCTACGTAGCAATAAGCCAACCAGTGGACTGCGCCGCCTCAAAGCACACGTTTACACGTGGGCGCGGCAATGCTGAACGAGTGCATAAACAAACAAACACGCGTATAAAGCAGCCATACATACAGCAGTCTACGTGAACGGCCGTAATGGTTCACCGCGCAACCCTAGCCGGTAGCAGTACCATTGCTCTTACGTACAACTCAACTACTGCCACCTATGGTAGTGGCGCTACAGCAGCATGCTAATGCTAGCGCAAATGGGGCTAACAGATGCAGCAGCAGCGATCGATGATGGCACGAGACACCACACGTTTCAGGACTGCCGGAGACGGGGCACAAGCGCGGCACACACACACACAAACACACCTCGCTTCCGCTGGCCTGTTGCCAAAAGCCTAGCCCCACCCCCAGAAGCATGGCCGCCTTCACGACCCTGTCCTGCGGCAGCAATACATCCCTCCACGTCGCTGGAACCCCCCCCCGAAAAAACCCCGGCAAAAACAAAGAAAACAGCGGCGAGCGACGAAACGGATGAGGACGGCGACTATTTACAACCTGTGGACTGCTGCAGAACTTAAGTGCAGTCCACACTCTATTATGAGTGATTTAGTGTTGTATATAGGGGTGAAACGGGGTGCCCAATAGACTACACCTCAATTCTGATTGGTCAGCACCCCTACCCTGATCCCGCCCGGACCAGATATCATTTGTCACCCTACTCCCACATAATACATATGTGCAGAAGTATAGGGTTAGGGTTAGGGTTTGCGGAATAGAGTGTGGACTGAAGTAAACCCATTCAGGACTGAAAAAATGTATCCCACACTATTTCCAAGTAGTTTGTGCCCAAAAACGAGGGACCAGTGCTTAAGGGGGTAAGAGCTGCAGTCCATGGACCGTAACTAGTTGATCTCACGGATGAGCGGAGGGAGTTGCATAAGAAGAAAAGTGGGCACGCCTTGTGTCACCCAGAAGGAAAGACAAGGAGAAGGGGGATGTCGAGGTTGAGACACGCCCCATCGTGTTCATCACTACAATAGTGGTCCTTCTATCGTGCCGGTTAAGCAGTGTCGGTTGTCCGCTACGTATAGTGCCTAGTGGGATCGCTTGGCACCTAGAGGATTCACCAGCGTGGTAATGCGGGGGACCAAAGTAAATGGGACCAAATATTGTTGGTAAAAAAGGGGAAACGGATAGGTTTTTGTGTGAACGTACTGCAGGTCCTCTTATTGTTGTTAAAAATGGGAAAATATATAGGTTTTTGTGTGTACCATACGTAGGTAGGTCCTATTTACTATGGCCCCCCAGAAATAGTGCGCGGAGTAAGTAGTGCCGGTTGCCGCTAAATGTAGTGCCGGTATTGTTGACTGGTGCATACTCGCACTACAGATGGACCACTACTATTACTACTGCTGAGTAGGCGAATGCGAGCTGATAATTCCACGGGGTCCACGGGGACAAAAAACAGTAGGGACCTCTTTCGAGTTGCCTGAAGCGTCCGACCGCCCGCCGAAACGTTCTCTTCAGAAAAAAAAAAAAAAAACGAGGACCGGCGGTTCTTTCGTTCGAGACCAAAATCAGGACTCCGCCAACGCACAAAAGTTGACGACAGGTATAAACACTGTATCCTGCTGCGCGACTTCCGATTATTACGGGGGGGGGCATAGTAAATACTAGTAAACAGGACCAATCACGTACACAAAAACCTATATATTCCATTATTTTTACAAAGCGTATTTAGTCCTGACCACTATGTTCACCCGATATAGCGACAGCCGTATATACTATCTTATTTTTTTCTTATTAGAGGCATTGCTTCTCCCACCAGATTCTGAAAAAAAAATGAATCGCGATGCCAAGGAGGAACGGCGGTACCAATACAAACTCCCCCAAAAAATAAAATCGGGAGAGGAAAAACAGACTAGAACGCTTGCCGAGCAAGAATAAATGAGGACATAAGTTTAAGTTTTTGGCGAGGGACTCGGCCCGGCCACAGGCGTCTGCGTACGTAGTCAGTCCCTGAGCAAGAGGTGCAATACAGGCGGAGGCGAGGAGCGGTGTCCCTGTGGGTGTGCTCGACCGATCCCGACGCTTTGAACAAGCCAAAACGACGCGAATGATGAAAGATTGCCGACTAATGATGAATGACGAATACATTATGAATTGACGAATGAAAAATGGTGAATGAAAAACGAAGAACGGTGGGGTTGACGGCGAACGATGAATGAATAATAGTGAATGATGAACGGTTGAACGGCAACTGACGAATGAGTAATGATAAGTGTTGAAGCTCATGCTGCACACTGTCGGATGGCAAAGATGATAATAATGAA